>JADMLD010000708.1:0-16323 GCA_017589585.1 Phylloscopus whistleri | reverse complement strand
CTGAGGCTGAAGCTGCTGTCGGAGGCGGCGGCCGAGGGGGTGCTGGTGCGCGGCGCCAAGAATCAGCTGCGGATGTACCTGACCATGGCCATCGCCGCCGCCCAGCCCCTCTTCATGTACTGGCTCACCTTCCACCTGCTCAGGTGAGCGGGGGAACTCCCTGGAATCCCCAGGAAAAATCCCCAAATTCCAGAGGTTTTCCCAAAAAAATCCCCGCGGTTTTTGGTCGCGTCAATAAACGGAATTTGAGGAGGTTTCGGTGTCCTCGTGTTGATTTTTGGGGGCGTTTATCCCAAATTTTGGGGGGTTTGGATGTTGGGGAGACCACCCTGAACACCCTGAGACCCTAAATTCCCAGGAAAAATCCCCAAATTCCAGAGGTTTTCCCAAAAAAATCCCCACAGTTTTTGGTCGCGTCAATAAACGGAATTTGAGGAGGTTTTGGTGCCTTTGTGTTGATTTTTGGGGGGAATTTGAGGGTTTATCCCAAATTTTGGGGAGTTTGGATGTTGGGAGAGCACCCTGAACACCCTGAGACCCCAAATTCCCAGGAAAAATCCCCAAATTCCACAGAATTCCCCCATTTTCCCAATTTTTTCCCCATTTTCCCAAATTTTTCCCATTCTTCCCCCCTATTTTTTCCAATTTTTCCCCATTTTGCCCCCAAAATCCACTGGATTGTCTCCACCACCCTTCCCAGAATTCCTCAAATCCCATTTTTCCTCATTTTTCCTCATTTTCCCCCTTCCCCCCCCTTTTTTCCCCCATTTTTTCCCAATTTTCCCCATTTTTTTTCCACAATTTTCCCCATTTTTCCCCTCCTTTTTCCCACTTTTCCTGATTTTTTTTTTTTTTTTAAGGAACTTTCGGAATTCCCACCCCAAACCCCCCCAAACTCCCCCAAAAAACCCACTCGGGATTGAGAAATTAAGAATTTTTATAACAAATCCTCGGAGAGATGAAGAATTCCAGCTTTTTTTTGGTTTTTTCCTTTTTTTGGGAATCCCAGGATCCTGAGAGAATTCCCAGCTGGATTCGGAAACAAAAACAAAAAAAAAATCCCGGATTTTTTCTTCTTTTTTTTTCTTTTTTTTTTTGTTGTTGTTATTTTGTCTTTTTTTTTTTTTTTACCAAAAAAAGTCTCGGATCCAACGCCGGGAAAAATAAAAATTAAAAAAAAAAAAATCCTCCCCCCAGTTTTGTTTTTTTGTTTTTAAAAATTCCTCCCCCCCCAAAAAAAAAAATTCCCAAAAATCCTCTCCCAAAATAAACAAACAAATAAAAATAAATAAATAAAATCTAAAACCCCAAAATGAACAAATAAACGATTCTTTAAAATAACAATTTAAAAAAACTCCAAATAAATAAATAAATAAATAAACAAACAAAGCTTTAAAATTTCCAAAAAAAAATCTCCAAATAAATAAATAAAGCTTTTAAATAATAATAATAATAAATCCAAATAAATAAATCTTTAAAATTCAAAAAAAAATTCCAAATGAATAAATGAATCTTTAAAACTAATAATAATAATAATAATAATAATAATAATAATAAATAAATCCAAATAAATAAATTAAATTAAATTTAAATAAAAATAAAAAAAAAAATTCCAAACCCACCCCCATTTTCAAAAACACTCAGGAAAAGACCCCCCCCCCCCAAAAAATCCTGTGAAGAAAAAAAATATTAAAAAATAAAAATAAAAAATATTAAAAAAATTTCCAAAATTCCCTTTGGGAGTCGCAGGCTCTGGGAGGGGGGGGGGAGGGGGGGAGGACCCGAAATTCCCAAAAAAGAACAAAAAAATTCCCTGGAGGGCGCCCGTGGAGTTTAAAAAAATATCTCTGAAAGCATCTGAGCTTAAAAATAGAACAGAGAGTCCTGGGGCGGCTGCTGGGGGCGCCCGGAAGGTTCTGGAAGGTTCTGGAATGGATCCAGAGGGGTCCTGGGAGCAGCTCCGGAGGTTCTGGATGGTTCTAGAAGGGTTGGGATGATCCCAGAGGGGTCCTTGGAGCAGCTCTGGAGGTTCTGGAAGGTTCTGGATGGGTTGGGATGACCCCAGAGGGGTCCGTGGAGCTGTTCCAGAAGGTTCTGGAAGGTTCTGGATGGTTCTGGAGGGGTTGGAGTGGATCCAGAGGGGTCCCTGGAGCTGTTCCAGAAGATTCTGGCAGGTTCTGGATGGTTCTGGAGGGGTTGGAGTGGATCCAGAGGGGTCCTGGGAGCCATCCTGGACCTTCTGGAAGGTTCTGGAAGGTTCTGGATGGGTTGGGATGAGCCCAGAAGGTTCCTTGGAGCAGCTCTGGAGGTTCTGGATGGTTCTGGATGGTTCTGTAAGGGTTGGAGTGGATCCAGAGGGGTCCTTGGAGCCATCCTGGAGGTTCTGGAAGGTTCTGTGGGGGTTCCAAGGGTTCTGGAAGCCTCGGGGTTACTCCAGCAAGGCCCCCGGAGCAGTTTCAGGGGTTCTGGAGAAGTTCTGGAGGTTCTGGAGCAGCTCCAGAGGTTCCAGCGGGGTTGGGACAGCACCAGAATTGTCCTCGGGGCCATCCCAGGGGTCCTGGAGCCATTCCAGAGCTCTGGGAGCCATCCTGGATCTCCTGGATGGATCCCAGGCAGTCCAGAGGTGTCCTTGGAGCCATCCTGGATCTCCTGGAGCAACTCCAGCCCTTCCAGAGCTGTCCCTGGAGCAATCCTGGATCTCCTGGACGGATCCCATCTGTCCCAGAGTTGTCCCTGGAGCCATTCCAGAGGTCCTGGAGCCATCCTGGACCTCCTGGATTGATCCCCTCCATCCTGGAGCTGTCCCAGAGCTGTCCTTGGAGCCGTTCCAGCCCCGTCCCGGAGCTCTTGGAGCCATTCTGGATCTCCTGGACGGATCCCATCCATCCCAGAGCCGTTCCAGCCCCGGAGTTGTCCTGGAGCTGTCCCTGGAGCTGTTCCAGAGGTCCTGGACAGATCCCATCCATCCCAGAGCTGTCCCTGGAGCCCTTCCAGCCCTGTCCCGGAGCTCCTGGAGCCATCCTGGATCTCCTGGATGGATCCCATCCATCCCAGAGCCATTCCAGCCCCATCCTGAAGCTCCTGGAGCCGTTCTGGATCTCCTGGATGGATCCCATCCATCCCAGAGCTCTCCCCGGAGCTCCTGGAGCCGTCCTGGATCTCCTGGAGGGATCCCATCCATCCCAGAGCTCTCCCCGGAGCTCCTGGAGCCGTTCTGGATCTCCTGGACGGATCCCATCCATCCCAGCCCCATCCCAGAGCTCCTGGAGCCGTTCTGGATCTCCTGGAGGGATCCCAGCCGTTCCAGCCCCATTCTGGAGCTCCTGGAGCCGTTCTGGATCTCCTGGATGGATCTCCTCCATCCCAGCCCCATCCCAGAGCTCTCCCCAGAGCTCCTGGAGCCGTTCTGGATCTCCTGGATGGATCCCATCCATCCCAGAGCTCTCCCCGGTGCTCCTGGAGCCGTTCTGGATCTCCAGGATCAATCCCAGCTCTCCCTGGCCCCGTTCCAGCCCCATTCCGGAGCTCCTGGAGCCGTCCTGGATCTCCTGGATGGATCTCCTCCATCCCATCCATCCCAGAGCCATTCCAGCCCCATTCCGGAGCTCCTGGAGCCATCCTGGATCTCCTGGATGGATCCCATCCATCCCAGAGCCATTCCAGCCCCATTCCGGAGCTCCTGGAGCCGTCCTGGATCTCCTGGACGGATCCCAGCTGTCCCAGAGCTCTCCCCGGAGCTCCTGGAGCCGTTCTGGATCTCCTGGATGGATCTCCTCCATCCCATCCATCCCAGAGCCATTGCAGCCCCATTCCGGAGCTCCTGGAGCCGTTCTGGATCTCCTGGATGGATCTCCTCCATCCCAGAGCTCTCCCCTTGGCCCCGCCGCCCCCATCCCAGAGCTCTCCCCACCCCCAGCTCCGTCCCCCTCCATCACGACCCCACCTCGGCCCCCTCCCCTCTCTCCCCCTCCCACTCCCCGCCGGCCCTGCCGCCCTTGCCGGCGCTTCCGGAACATTCCAGCTGCTGCCAGCTGCCGCCCAGCTTGGAGCTGGAGCCGCCCTGCGAGGAGGAGCCGCCGTTGGTCTGCGAGCAGACGTGCGCCTTGGCCTTGGCCTTGGCCTGGCTGCTGCTGCTGTGGATCTTGTACCTGCGCAAGGGAGAGGGGAAACAGGGATAAATAAATATAAATATAAATATAAATATAAATATAAATATAAATATAAATGTAAATGTAAATGTAAATGTAAATGTAAATTATAAAATTATAAAAACATATAAAGATATAAATATAAATAGATATAAATAGATATAAATATATAAAATAGAAATATATAAACATATAAATATATAAATAATATATAATATAATATATAATATATAATATATAAATATAAATATATAATATAATGTAATGTAATGTAATGTAATATAATATAATATAATATAATATAATATAATATAATAAATATAATATAATATAATATAATATATAAAAATATAAATACAAGTATAAATATAATATATAAATATAAATATAATATAATAAATATAATGTAATACAATATAATATAATATAATATATATAATATATATAATATATATAATATATAAAAATATAAATATAAGTATAAATATAAATATAAATATAAAAAGTATAAATATAAATATAAAATAGAAAGAAAATAGAAATAGAAATGAAATAGAAATAGAAAGAAAATAGAAAGAAAATATAGAAAGAAAATAGAAAGAAAATACAAATAAAATATAGAAAGAAAATAGAAATTAAATACAAATAAAATATAGAAAGAAAATAGAAATTAAATACAAATAAAATATAGAAAGAAAATAGAAAGAAAATAAAAATAAAATATAGAAATAAAATAGAAATTAAATAAAAATAAAATGGAAATAAAATAGAAATTAAATACAAATAAAATATAGAAAGAAAATAGAAAGAAAATACAAATAAAATATAGAAATAAAATAGAAATTAAATACAAATAAAATATAGAAATAAAATAGAAATTAAATAAAAATAAAATACAGAAATAAAACAGAAATAAAACATAAACAAAAGAGAAATAAAATAGAAATAAAACATAAATAAAACAAAAATAAAACAGAAATAAAATAGAAGTGACTGCCTGGGTTTGGGGACTGTGAAACCTGGAAGTGAAATGGAATTGAGAGCGAGTTTCGATGTCTAAAGCCAGTGGAGAACTGGGGAGCAACAGTGCGGCCGGCTGAGCCATTAACCGGGTCATTAATAAAGGTAATTAATACGATTAATAAAGGTAATCAATCCCCTTTTGATTAAGCAATTCTCCCTTCCAGTTTTTTCGTGGTTTCTTCCCAATTTTTTTGGCCTTTTTTCTAATTTTTTTTGGCCTTTTTTTCCAATTTTTTTCGGCCTTTTTTCCTTTTTTTTTTTTCCAATTTTTTTTTGGCCTTTTTTTCAATTTTTTTCCCAATTTTTTCGGCCTTTTTTCCCAATTTTTTTGGCCTTTTTTCCCAATTTTTTTCGGCCTTTTTTCCCAATTTTTTCGGCCTTTTTTTCCAATTTTTTTCGGCCTTTTTTCCTTTTTTTTTTCCAATTTTTTTTGGCCTTTTTTTCCCAATTTTTTCGGCCTTTTTTCCCAATTTTTTCGGCCTTTTTTCCCAATTTTTTCGGCCCTTTTTTCCAATTTTTTCGGCCTTTTTTCCCAATTTTTTCGGCCTTTTTTCCCAATTTTTTCGGCCTTTTTTTCCAATTTTTTTCGGCCTTTTTTCCATTTTTTTCCCAATTTTTTCGGCCTTTTTCCCATTTTTTTCGGCCTTTTTCCCATTTTTTTCCCAATTTTTTCCGGCCTTTTTTCCCATTTTTGTGTTGTTGTTTTTCCCCCTGACCTCATCAGCAGGATGAAGATGAAGACCAGCACCGAGGCCACGATGATGCCGCCGATGACGATGATGATGGTGCCGCCCAGGAACTGCGCGGGCAGTGAGCGGCACGGCCGGCCCTCGGGCCGCGTGGAGAAGCGCGAGCAGCCCAGCGGCCGCGTGGCCGGCAGCGCCGTCCCGGCGTCCGAGAACACGGCCAGGACACACAGCTCGTAGTCCCGGCCCGGCGCCAGGTCCGACAGCGAGAAGGAGGCGCTGGGGGCCGGGATCATCCTGCAGGGGGAATGGGGACAGGGTTGGCCAGGAGTTTCTGGGTTTTTTACAATTTTTTCAGCTTTTTTTTCCAATTTTTTCAGCTTTTTTTCCAATTTTTTCAGCTTTTTTTCCAATTTTTTCAGCTTTTTTTTCCAATTTTTTCGGCCTTATTTCCAATTTTTTCGGCCTTTTTTTCCAGTTTTTATAGGCTTTCTCTCCATGTTTTTTGGCCCTTTTTTCCCTGTTTTTCAGCCCCTTTTTCAGCCCCTTTTCCCCATTCTTTATCCCCTTTTCCATCCTTTTCCACCCCTTTTTCCACATTTCCCAGCCCCCTTTCCACATTTTCCACTCATTTTTCCACCTTTCCCACCCCACTTCCCACATTCCCCACTTGCTTTTCTACATTTGCCAACCCATTTTCCACATTTTCCATCTGTTTTTCCACACTTCCCACCCCATTTCCCACATTTTTCTACATTTCCCAACCCGTTTTCCACCTTTCCCGTCCATTTTTCCACATTTCCCACCCTATTCCCCACCCCATTCCCCACGTCCCCCACTTGTTTTTCTACATTTTCCAACCCTTTTTTCCACATTTCCTGTCTCCTTTTCCACATTCCCCACCCATTTTTCCACATTTCCCACCGGGTTTTCCACATTTCCCATCCCATTTTCCACCTTCCCCACCCATTTTTCCACATTTCTCACCCCATTTTCCACACTTCCCATCTATTTTTCCACATTCCCCACCCATTTTTCCACATTTCTCACCCCATTTTCCACCTTTCCCACCCATTTTTCCACATTTCCCATCCCATTTTCCACCCTTCCCACCCATTTTTCCACATTTCTCACCCCATTTTCCACACTTCCCATCTGTTTTTCCACATTCCCCACCCATTTTTCCACATTTCCCATCCATTTTCCCACATTTCCCATCTCCTTTCCCCCCTTCCCCACCCCATTTTCCACCTTTCCATCCCATTTTTCCACATTTCCCGTCTCCTTTCCCACATTTCCCCACCCATTTTTCCACATTTCCCACCCCATTTTCCACATTTCCCGTCTATTTTTCCACATTTCCCACCGGGTTTTCCACCTTTCCCACCCATTTTTCCACATTTCTCACCCCATTTTCCACATCTCCCACCCATTTTTCCACATTTCTCACCCCATTTTCCACACTTCCCATCTATTTTTCCACATTCCCCACCCATTTTTCCACATTCCCCATCCCATTTTCCACATTTCCCACCCATTTTTCCACATTTCCCACCCCATTTTCCACCTTTCCCACCCATTTTTCCACATTTCTCACCCCATTTTCCACACTTCCCATCTATTTTTCCACAACTTCCCATCTATTTTTCCACATTCCCCACCCATTTTTCCACATTTCTCACCCCATTTTCCACATTTCCCATCCATTTTCCCACATTTCCCATCTCCTTTCCCCCCTTCCCCACCCCATTTTCCACCTTTCCATCCCATTTTTTCACATTTCCCGTCTCCTTTCCCACATTTCCCCACCCATTTTTCCACATTTCTCACCCCATTTCCCACCTTTCCCACCCATTTCCCCCCTTCCCCACCCCATTTCCCCCCTTCCCCACCACCCACACCCCCCCCAATTTATTTTTTAACGAAATAAAATCACCGATAGACCAGGATCTCGTCGGCCGAGCTGTTGTACTGGATCTGGTACATCCTCAGCCCCTCCAGCTCCTCCTGCGGCGGCCACCGCACCAGCGCCGACGTGGCCGTCACCTCGGCCACCACCACCCCCCCTCGGTCCCCTCTCTCCAGCCTGGACTCGTTGGAGAAGCTGGACTTGGCCGAGATCAGGATGTCCGAGGGCTCCGGCCGGGCCGTGCCGCCCTTCCTCCCCCACCCCACCCTCCTCCTCCTCACACTCGGTGCCGTTCCCGCCGTCCGGCGTCACCCGGAACTCCACGGGCGCCGTGGACTCGCCGGCGGCGTTGGAGGCGATGCAGGTGAAGGTCCCTTGGTCGCCCAGAGCCGCCTCCAAAATATCCAAGGTCCCGTTCTGGTAGGAAACCGTCCGGGAGGTGTTGGCCACCAGCTTGCCGTCCGGCGCGATCCACCGGACGTAGGGGTCGGGGTCGCCCACGGCCTTGCACTTGAGGGAAGCCCCCTGGCCCACGGCCGTCACCAGCCGGGGGGTGCGGTGGGTGATCATGGGGGGCTCGCAGACGAACTCCTCCTCGCGGATGCTCCAGAAGTACTTGCCCATCAGCTCGGGGGGCGAGGCGCAGGTCTCCAGGTCGTCCTCGCGCGTCAGGCGCCGCAGCCACACCAGCTCGCAGTTGCAGTGCAGCGGGTTGCCGCCGAAGCTCAGCACCAGCGAGCTCAGCGGCGAGCCCTTGGACTTGGCGTAGACGGGGATGCGGGAGAAGAGCGGGTCCGGCGGGATCTTCTTCAGCTTGTTGGAGGTCATGTCCAGCCTGGCCAGCTTGTGCAGGTTGGAGAAGATCCCCTCGGGCACGAACTCGATCAGGTTGTGATCCAAGCTGACCGTGTTGACGTTGGACAGCTTGGCCACCGTGGCCCAGGGCACGTCCACCAGGTTGTTGTAGGACAGATCCAGATCCTCGATGGTCTCCAGGAAATCGTCCAAGGAGCGCGGCGAGATGAAGCTGAGCTGGTTGTTGCTGAGGATCAGGTGCCGCAGGTTGACCAGGCCCTTGAAGTGCTCCTCGCCGATGGCCGTCAGGCGGTTGCTGTCCAGGTGCAGCGCGTGCAGGCCCCGCAGGTCGGAGAAGGCGTAGGGCATGATCTGGCTGATGGTGTTGCGCGACAGCGTCAGGTGGATCAGCTGCGTCATGTTGGCGAAGTCGCGGCGCCGCAGCACCGTGATGAAGTTGTCCATCAGCCGCAGCTCGGCCGTGCGCCGGTCGATGCCGGGCGGCACGAAGAGCAGCCCGGTCTTGGTGCAGAGGATGGTGAAGGAGGGCGAGAGGTTCTGGCAGGAGCAGCGCTTGGGGCACGGCGGGGAGCTGCCGGACGTCGTGGTGGAGGAGGAGAAGAAGAAGAGGAGCAGAGGCAGCAGGAGCTTTTCCATCGTCGGGGAAAACGGGAATCTGGGGAAACCGGAGAGATTTGGGTGAAGGGGTTGAGTTTTGGGGTTAAAACCGAGTTTAGGGTCAAAATCCCAGCCCAAGAGGTCGAGGAAATGCAGTTGAGAAGGAAATCCCAAACCTGAGAAGGAAAAACACAAACCCAGGAGGAAAAACGGTGGAGTTAGCAAGAAAAACCTGAGAGATTTGGGTGAAGGGGTTGAGTTTTGGGGTTAAAACCAACTTCTGACCCCAAAAAGTTGAGGAAATTCAGTTGAGCAGGAAATCCCAAACCTGAGAAGGAAAAACGAGAATATGGGAGGAAAAGAATGGAGAAAAATGGAGAGATCTGGATAAATCGGTTGAGTTTTGGGGTTAAAACCAAGTTTAGGGTCAAAATCCCAGCCCAAGAGGTCGAGGAAGTTCAGCAGAGAGGGAAATCCCAAACCTGAGAAGGAAAAACGCGAATCCAGAAGGAAAAATGGCAGAGTTAGCAAGAAAAGTGGAGAGATTTGGATAAATGGGTTGAGTTTTGGGGTTAAAACCAACTTCTAACCCCAAGAGGTCGAGGAAATTCAGTTGAGAAGGAAATCCCAAACCTGAGAAGGAAAAACGGGAAAAATGGGTGAAAATACGGCAGAAATAGGGAGAAAATTGGCTGAGTTTTGGGGTTAAAACCAAATTTAGGGTGAAAATCCCGGCCCAAGAGGTCGAGGAAATTCAGTTGAAATCCCAAACCTGAGAAGGAAAAAGGGGAAATGGAGCAGAGGATGGTGAAGGACGGGGAGAGGTTCTGGCAGGAGCAGCGCTTGGGGCACGGCGGGGAGCTGCCAGACGTCGTGGTGGAGGAGGAGAAGAAGAAGAGGAGCAGAGGCAGCAGGAGCTTTTCCATCGTCGGGGAAAACGGGAATCTGGGGGGGAAATGGTGGAGTTAGCAAAAAAAAACCTGAGAGATTTGGGTGAAGGGGTTGAGTTTTGGGGTTAAAACCAAGTTCTGACCCCAAGAAATTGAGGAAATGCAGTTGAGAAGGAAATCCCAAACCTGAGAAGGAAAAACACAAACCCAGGAGGAAAAACGGTGAAGTTAGCAAGAAAAACCTGAGAGATTTGGGTGAAGGGGTTGAGTTTTGGGGTTAAAACCAAGTTCTGACCCCAAGAGGTTGAGGAAATTCAGTTGAGCAGGAAATCCCAAACCTGAGAAGGAAAAACGAGAATATGGGAGGAAAAGAATGGAGAAAAATGGAGAGATTTGGATAAATCGGTTGAGTTTTGGGGTTAAAACCAAGTTTAGGGTCAAAATCCCAGCCCAAGAGGTCAAGGAAGTTCAGCAGAGAGAGAAATCCCAAACCTGAGAAGGAAAAACACGAATCCAGAAGGAAAAATGGCAGAGTTAGCAAGAAAAGTGGAGAGATTTGGATAAATGGGTTGAGTTTTGGGGTTAAAACCAAGTTTTAACCCCAAGAGGTTGAGGAAATTCAGTTGAGCAGGAAAATCCCAAACCTGAGAAGGAAAAATGGGAAAAATCGGTGAAAATACGGCGGAAATAGGGAGAAAATCGGGTTTAAAACCAAGTTTAGGGTCAAAATCCCAGCCCAAGAGGTCGAGGAAAATCAGTAGGGAGGGAAATCCCAAACCTGAGAAGGAAAAGTGGGATGGAATTAGAGAAAAACGGGAGAAATCCATGGAAATGTGGTGGAATTTGGGAAAAAAAATGGAGAGATTTGGATAAATCGGTTGAGTTTTGGGGTTAAACCCAAGTTTAGGGTCAAGCTCCCGTTGGAACGTCGGCAAAATTCCCCAATCTCAGTCCCTGAGAAGAAAAATGAGGATAAATCCACGGAAATGTGGTGGAATTGTGGAAAAAACCTGGGATAAATCCATGAAAATGTGGCAAAATCTGAGAAAAATGGGGAAAAATAAAGGGGAACTGGGGATAAACCCAAGCTTAGGGTCAAGTTTAAACTCCAAGACGTCGAGAAAATTCTCATTTGTGGGGAAAATCCCAAATTTGAGAGGGAAAAAGGGGAGAAATCCGTGGAAATGTGGCTGGATTTGGGAAAAGCTGGGGGAATTCCAGGTGAAATTGCTCCAATCTGCACTAATTCCCATTATTTCCCCTCCATTGGGCCTGGAATTTTTCCAGCTGGTTCCCATCATCCCGGATTTCCCTCAAATTCTGGGCCACGGCCAAGAAAGTGGGAAAAAAACAGAGGGAAAACCCCTCGGGCTTCAGTCCAAATCTGAATTATTCCTGAAATTCCAGCCGGGGAGGGAAAATCCCCCCCCAATTCCAGGGAAATTCCAGTTAAAAATCCCAAAAAAAAAGGGAATTTGGGGTTTTGTTATTCCAGGGGTTTTTTTGGGATGGTTTTGTTGGGATTTTGGGATTTTTTGGGGTGATTTTCCCACATTTTTGGGTTTTTTTTGGGATGATTTTCCCATGGATTTTCCCATGGATTAGGTGGGAAAAAAAATGTGAATAATGTTTGAATGCGTTTCAATAAAATTAAATCGAATTTTAAATTCTAATTAAAAGTAAGAATAAATCAAAATGTTAAACATTAATAAAATGAATGCTGATGAATTTTAAATTAAGAATAATTCAAAGGAATGGAATTAAAATATTTAAAAATTCATGGCAACTCAAAATAGGAAGGAATTAAAAAGAAATGAAAAATAATGGGAATGTTAATACAAAAATAATGAAATTAAAATAAAAATAAAATCCTGAAAACAAAATACTAAAACTTCAAATAAGAAAAGTAAAACCATTAAAATTAAAATAACAGAAGTTAAAATATTGAAAACTAAAATAAGAAATGAATAATAGAAATAAAAGAATGCATTTAAAATATGAATGCATTGAAGAATCAGAATAATGCATTAAAATAATTTAAAACTGGATTAATAAGAAATTAATGAGAATAAATTCAGAATAATAATGGTAAAATTTAAATTTAAAATACTATTAAATGAAAATGTATAATTTTAAAATTACATTTCATAATCCATTTTAAATGAAAATAAATTTAAAATAATAATAACCACCAATAACATCAGGAATGATAATGAATTTTTATAATGATTATAAAGAATAACAATGAGTAAATTAAAAATAGCAATAAATGAAAATGAGTAATAATTCAAAAGAATAAGAATTCAAATAAAAGCAGTAAAAATGATTTATAATTAAAATACCTCTAAAATAATAGGCGATAAACCAATAATTAACTAAATCCTATTAATCAGGATACATAAAGAATTAATTAATAAAAAGTAAATACACTTAATCCAAGTAATCCTTAATGAACAAAAAATTGAAATTCATCCCAAAACCTCCAGGCAGAGCCCTGAAATCCCCGGGGAATTTCCCTTTCTCCCAAAATCCTGGGAATGTTCCCTGTCCCAAAACCCCTCCAGGCTGAGGGAAACGAGATTTTCCCGATTTTCCAAGAGAATTCCAGCGGAAAAACGTTGGGATTTGGGCAGGGCCAGGCCCGAAATTCCAAGGTTTGAGGGGGAAAAGGAGATTTGGAGCAGGCCAGGCTCAAAATTCCCAGATTTCTGAGGGAAAAGTGGGGAAGAGGGAAGTGCTGAGCACAAAATTCCAAGGGTTTGGAGGGAAAAGTGGGATTTGGGGCAGGCCAAGTTCAAAAATCCCAGGATTTGAGGGGAAAAAATGGAATTTGGGCCTGGCACAAACTTCCCAATGATCTGAGGGGGAAAAGTGGGAATTGGGAGGCACCAGGCCCAGAATTCCAAGGTTTTAGTGGGAAAAGTGGGAAAGAAGGGTTTGCTGAGGCAAAAATCCCAAGGTTTGTGGGAAAAGTGGGAATTGGGAGGCACCAGGCCCCAAATCCCAGAATTTGAGGGGGAAAAGGAGGATTTGGAGTAGGCCAGGCCCAAAATTCCCAGATTTCTGAGGGAAAAGTGGGGAAGAGGGAAGTCCTAAGCACAAAATTCCAAGGTTTTGGAGGGAAAAGTGGGATTTGGGGTAGGCCAAGCTCAAAAATCCCAGGATTTGAGGGGGAAAATGAGGATTTGGGCCTGGCACAAACTTCCCAGAGATCTGAGGGGGAAAAGTGGGATCTGGGCAGGGCCAGGCCCAAAATTCCAAGGTTTGAGTGGAAAAAGGAGGATTTGGAGTAGGCCAGGCTCAAAATTCCCAGATTTCTGAGGGAAAAGTGGGAAGGAGGGAAGTGCTGAGCGCAAAATTCCAGTTTTGGAAGGAAAAGTGGGATTTGGGGGGTACAAGGCCCAAAATTCCATGATTTTGGAGGGAAAAGTGAGATTTGGGGTAGGCCGAGCTCAAAATTCCTGGGATTTGAGAGGAAAAAATGGAATTTGGGCCTGGCACAAACTTCCCAATGATCTGAGGGGGAAAAGTGGGAATTGGGAGGCACCAGGCCCCAAATTACAAGATTTGAGAGGGAAAAGGAGGATTTGGAGTAGGCCAGGCTGAAAATTCCCAGATTTCTGAGGGAAAAGTGGGAAGGAGAGAAGTGCTGAGCACAAAATTCCAAGGTTTTGGAGGGAAAAGTGGGATTTGGGGTAGGCCAAGCTCAAAAATCCCAGGATTTGAGGGGGAAAATGAGGATTTGGAGTAGGCCAGGCTGAAAATTCCCAGATTTCTGAGGGAAAAGTGGGAAGGAGGGAAGTGCCAAGGCCCAAATCCCAACAATGTGAAGGAAAATAATTCTCCAACCCCCCCTTATTCCAAGAAATTTGCCCCCAAAACCTCGGGAATGTGGGATTTTCCCACTCAAAGCAGCCAAATTCATCCCTTTTCCCTCCCTAAATCCCATTTTTTTTTCCCTTCCCTTAGGAGATTCCCCCTTCCAGGTCCCTTTTCCCACCCGAACCATCCCAAAATCCCCGAAATCCAGAAATTCCAGGCCCAAACCCGATTTGGGGATCATTCCCAGCTGGAAAAAAAAAAGATTTATAATTTTTTTTCCCCTCATTTTTCTCAGCCCCAGGTGCAACATTCCCAGATGCAGGTGTGGCCCAAGGCCCACAGGGAGAGAAAAAAGAAATTCCTTTGGAATCAGAGAATCCAGGAGTTTAAAAAAAATCAAACCGGATTTTTTCCCAGCTGGAAAATCACTCCCGGGATTAAAGAAATGTGGAATTCCGGCCTCAATTATATAAGGAAAAGGGGGGTGAAGGGGGGAATCTCACCCAGGTGCCGGCAAATCCCGATTTCCCAAGGAAAAAAAGATGGATCATCCCCGGAACGCTTCATTCCAAAGGTCAAAACACCTCCCAAATCCCTTTTTTTCCCTTAAAAAAACCGTGATTTTCCTTGTGGGGGGGTGGAAAAAAAAGCGAATTTTTCAGGCTCGAACCGGCAACCTCAGCAAGGAATTTCCCCTCGGGGCTGCAGAATTTCCGGAAAAAAAAATAAAAAATAAAAAAATATAAAAAAAGAAAGAAAATATCGGGATTTGGGGCTGGTTTAGAGTGAAAAAAATCTTGATTTTTTTTTTTTTTTAAAGGGAAAAATCTGCATTTCCAGGTTTTGCTGGGGGAGAAGAGCTCGGGAATCCTCAATGACACCGCCGTCCCCCTGGGGGTCGGGAAAGGCTTGAGGTAAAAGGGGAAATTTTTATTTTTAAAGGGGTTTTTTTAGGGATTTAAAAAAAAAAAAAAGGATTTTAAAGCCACGAGAATTCCAACCGCGGCGCCGCCGCAACGCGGGAAGGACGCGCCCTGCTCGGAGCAAAGGGAAAAAAAAAAATCGAGAATTGCAGGTGCCGGCAAGGAGAAAAAAAAAGGGAAAAAATCACCAAAAATCACCCGGAAAAAATTAATACAAATCCCCCAAATGATGTTTTTTTTTTCCCCCTGGATTCGGGAAAATTTGGGAAAAAATTCCGCGGGTGGGGCCGGGGAAAGGAACACCTGGAAAAAGCCACACCTGGGAAAAGCCACACCTGGATGACACGGCGGATTTATGGGACGGTGGGAGAGCTTGGAATCCGCCTGAAAATTCCCAAAAAATTCCCTAAAAATCCCAGGGCTTGGGTTGGTTGTTTTTATTTTTTCCAGGGAAGGGTTAAAAAGCTGGAAAATCTGGGAGGGGTCGCCGCTGCAAAAGCGCCGGGGGGTGGGGGATTAATCCCGATTTTATCCCGATTTATGGCGATTTTATCGGGGGTTTTTTTGGGGGGGTATTAGCCCAGGTTTTCCCGGTTTTTTTTCCCAAAATTTCCCGGTTTTTTAAGGATTTTTTTTTTTTTCCCCAAAATAAACTCACCTTTTCCCGCCGCGGCTTCAGGGGGGCGGCGACCCCCGCGCCCCCCCCGGGGGTCCCGAGCCTTCCATGGCCGGGAGCGATCCCGGGAGGAGGGAAAAAGCAGGAAAAGCAGGAAAGGCAGGAAGGCAGGGAGGGGGAAAGGGAAAAAAAAAAAAAAAAAGAAAAGAGAAAAAAAAAAAAAAAAGGAGGAAAAGGAGGAGGAGGAGGAGGAGGAAGAGGAGGAAGAGGAGGAGGAGGAGGAGCCCCCGCCCCTCCCCCCTCCCCTCCCCACCCTGCGGCCGCGGGGAGGGGCGGGAAAAGGGGGAGGGGCGGGGGGAGGGGCCCTGGTGGGAATTTTGGGAATTTTCGGGGTTTTTTTGGGGGGAAGGTTTTGCGGGAATTTCAGAGCCGGGGTGGCCGAGCTGCGTCCGGGGCCCCGGAGCTGCTGGGTTCCATCTCCAGCCCCCTGGAATTGCAGCCCCTGGATTCCCGAATCCCCGAATCCCCGAATCCCTGAATCCCCGAATCCCTGAATTCCACCCCTTTGAATCCCTGAATTCCCGAATTCCTGAACCCCTAAATTCCATCCTTCCCTGGATCCCTGAATTCCGCCCCTTTGAATCCCTGATTCTCTGGATCCCGAAATTCCATCCTACCCTGAATTCCTAAACCCCCGAATCCCTGATTTTCTGAATTCCCGAATCCCTGAACCCCCGAATTCCCAAATTCCTGAATCCCTGAATTCCGCCCTTTTGAATCCCTGATTTTTCTGAATCCCCGAATTCCTGAATCCCCGAATCCCTGAATCCTTGAATCCCTGAATCCTCGAATCCCTGAATCCCTGAATTCCGCCCCTTTTGAATCCCTGATTT
>JADMLD010000710.1:0-16363 GCA_017589585.1 Phylloscopus whistleri | reverse complement strand
GGGGGTCACTGGGGGTCACTGGGGGGCACTGGGGAGCACTGGGGGGCACTGGGGGGCACTGGGAGGGGTCACCGGGATGTCCTGGCGGTGTCACCGTCCCCCCCCCGCCCCCGCTCCCCTTTGGGCGTTTCCCGCCTTTTCCCCGTGGCCCCGCCCCCCGGGGGGCGGAGTCTCCCCTGACCACGCCCCTTAAAGGCGCCGCGTCCCTGGAGCGGCCCCGGGCCCGCACAGCCCCTGGGGGGGGCGTGGGGTCTGTGCCGCGCGTGGGGCGGGTGCGGGGGGGGCTGGTGGGTCCTGGGGGGCGGAGGTGACCCTGGGTGTCCCCCGGGTGTCCCCTGGGTGTCCCCGAGTGTCCCCGGGTGCCACCTGGGTGCCGTGGGGTCTGGGCCGCGCGTGGGGTTTGGGTGCCACGGGGGTCCCTTGGGTGCCCCGGGTGGGTGCCCTTCCCCCACGCGTGACCCCGCGGCCGCGGGCGGCCCCGCTAAGAGGCTTGAGCGGGGCCATCGGCGCTAATCCGCGGGGTCACCGGCACGGCGGGGTCACCTCCGGAGGGGCCACCGGAACCGCGGCACCGCCACGGGGGCGAGGGGACAGCGGGGGGCGCTGGGGTGTACTGGGGTGTACTGGGAGCACTGGGGTGTACTGGGAGCACTGGGAATGGCACTGGGGTGTACTGGGAATGGCACTGGGAGCACTGGAGTGCACTGGGAGCACTGGGGTGTACTGGGAATGGCACTGGGAGCACTGGGAATGGCACTGGGGTGTACTGGGAATGGCACTGGGAGCACTGGGAGCGCTGGGAATGGCACTGAGAGCACTGGGAATGGCACTGGGGTGTACTGGGAATGGCACTGGGAGCACTGGGGTGTACTGGGAGCACTGGGAGCACTGGGAATGGCACTGGGAGCACTGGGGTGTACTGGGAGCACTGGGAATGGCACTGGGAATGGCACTGGGAATGGCACTGGGGTGTACTGGGAATGGCACTGGGAATGGCACTGGGAATGGCACTGGGAGCACTGGGGTGTACTGGGAGCACTGGGAATGGCACTGGGAGCACTGGGAATGGCACTGGGAGCACTGGGGTGTACTGGGAGCACTGGGAATGGCACTGGGAGCACTGGGAATGGCACTGGGAGCACTGGAGTGCACTGGGAGCACTGGGAATGGCACTGGGAGCACTGGAGTGCACTGGGAGCACTGGGAATGGCACTGGGAATGGCACTGGGAATGGCACTGGGAGCACTGGAGTGCACTGGGAGCACTGGGAATGGCACTGGGAGCACTGGGAGCATACTGGGGCATGCTGAAGACCTGGTCGCTCTGAGAACACTGGGGAGTACTGGGATGTACTGGGGTGTACTGGCATGAACTGGGGTGCACTGGTCTGTACTGGTCTGTACCGGGCTGTACTGGGAGCCCTGGACTGTACTGGTCTGTACTGGTCTCTACCGGGCTGTATTGGGCTGTACTGGGCCGTACTGGGACCCCTGGGCTGTACTGGTCTGCACTGGTCTGTACTGGGAGCCCTGGTCTGTACTGGTCTGTACTGGTCTGTACTGGTCTGTACTGGTCTGCACTGGTCTGTACTGGGCTGTACTGGGCTGTACTGGGAGCCCTGGGGTGCTCTGGGAGGCCCCCAGTTCACTGCACGGCAGCGCTGGGGTGCACGCGGATGGCTGGCCGGGTTATACTGGTTCATACTGGTTCATACTGGTTCATACTGGGAGCGCTGGGCGGAGCAGCACCGCCCCCCCCCGTTACCTTCCTGCCCCCCCAAATCCCCGGTAATCCCCCCGGCCGCGCTAATCCCCGGCAGCTGCCGCGGCTGCAAATGGCCCGGGGGGGCGGGGGGAACGGGCCGCGACCCCCCCGAGCCCCCCCGAGCCCCCCCGAGCCCCCCGCGCCCCCCCGAGCCCCCCCGAGCCCCCCGCGCCCCCCGCGTGTCGCGGTCCCACGCGTGTCCCCCCCGGGCGCGGCTCAGCACCGCGACCCCCCCCGCGGTGGGGCGGGGGGGGGGGCACGGGGGTGGAGCCCCCCCCGTGTGCGTGTGTCCCCCCCCCCCCCCCCTCCGTGACCCCCCCGCGGACGTGGGGCGACCCCCGCACCGCCCCGTGCCTCAGTTTTCCCCCCGCGCCGCCACCGAGCCCCCGCGGGGGGGGGGGCGGAGCCGAGGGGCGGCCCCGCCCCCCACGTTCTCCCCCCCCCCCCCCCCCCCGCGGCACCGGGTCCCGCCGGCAGCGGCACCCACGGGCCCCCCCGGCACCCACGGACCCCCCCGGGAGCCCCCCGCGCCATGGAAGCGCCCCCAGACCCCCCCGAGGGCGCGGAGACCCCCGCGGGGCAGGGGGAGGGCAGGTGAGGGGGCGGCGGGGGGGCCGGGGGGGTCTCTGGGGTGGGTTGGGGGAAGTGTGGGGGGATCCCGGGGGTCGGGACAGCGCGGGGGGGGAAGGAGGGTCCGTGACGGGGGGGGGCAGTGTGGGGGGTCCCGGGGTCAGAGCCGGGGGTCGGGACAGCGCCGGGGGGTCCGGGGGGTCCGGGGGTCCGTGCCGGGGGTCCGTGCCGGGGGTCCGTCCCGTGCCGTGCCGTGCCGTGCCGTGCCGTGCCGCGCCTCGGTGGCTCCGTTTGCCCCCCCGCGGGTCCCTGTGCCGGGGGGGTCACCTGGGGACACGGGGGGTCACCTTGGGGGGAGGGGGAGGGGGCAGGGCCGCACCTGCCCGGCCCCGCCTGCGGGGGGCGCTGTGCCCGGACCCGGCACCCCAGCGGGGGGGGCAGCGACCCCCGGGACCCTGTGGGGGGACCCCCGAGCAGGGGCGGGCGGGGCACGCCCAGGGCACACTCAGGGCACACCCAGGGCACGCCCAGGGCACACAGGTGCGCACAGGTGCAGGGGGGGCACCCACAGGTGCAGGGGGGGCACCCACAGGTGATGACACAGGTGCAAAAATGGCACACACAGGGCACCCACAGGTGCTCGCAGGTGCAGGTGGGACACTCCCAGGTGTAGGGGGGGCACTGCCAGGTGCTCCCAGGTACTCACAGGTGCAGGGGGGGCAGTCACAGGTGATCGGGGGACACTCCCAGCGGCTCTCAGGTGCTCCCAGGTGCAGGGGGGCACTCCCAGGTGCTCCCCGGTGCTCGCAGGTGCAGGGAGGGCACTCCCAGGTGCTCATAGGTGCTCGGGGGGCACTCCCAGGTGTAGGGGGGGCACTCCCAGGTGCTCTCAGGTGCTCCCCGGTGCTCCCAGGTGCTCGGAGGTGCAGGGAGGGCACTCCCAGGTGCTCCCAGGTGTTGGGGGGGCATTCACAGGTGTAGGGGGGGCACTGCCAGGTGCTCCCAGGTGCTCCCAGGTGCAGGGAGGGTACGCACAGGTGCTCGGGGGGCACTCACAGGTGCAGGAGGGGCACTCACAGGTGCTCGGGGGGCACTCCCAGGTGCAGGGGGGGCACTCACAGGTGCAGGTGGGACACTCACAGGTGCAGGAGGGGCACTCACAGGTGCAGGGGGGGCACTCACAGGTGCTCGGGGGGCACTCACAGGTGCAGGAGGGGCACTCACAGGTGCTCGGGGGGCACTCACAGGTGCAGGGGGGGCAGTCACAGGTGCTCGGGGGGCACTCACAGGTGCAGGGGGGGCACTCACAGGTGCTCGGGGGGCACTCCCAGGTGCTCCCAGGTGCTCCCCGGTGCTCCCCGGTGCTCGCAGGTGCGGCTGCTCCGCCGCCCCATCCCCCGGGGCTCGTTAGCGGCCGCACAAACAGCCCCGGCGGGGCGGGGGGGCCCCAAGGGACCCCAAACAGAAGCGTGCCCCGCCCCCCCCCAAAGGGGAGCCACCCCAACATCAGGGGGCGCCCCCCAAACCGGGGAGCACCCGAGCCAGAGCGGGACCCCCAAACGGAGCCTTGCGCCCCAGGAAAGGAGTGAACCCCGAAACGGGAGCGCTCCGAACAGGGCACCCCAAAAACGGGGCGGGGGGGGGGGGGCACCCAGGGGCGGGGGGTGCACCCAGAGCAGAGGAATCACCCCCCAAAACGGGAGCGAGCAGAATCAGGGACTGCGCCCCAAAACACGGGGGGGACCCGAAAGAGGGGCAGCGCCGCACCCAGGGGCTGCCCCGCACAAAAGGGGGGGCCCAAAGCAGAGGGGCGCCCCAAAACCAGGAATCGGGGGTGCCCCAATCCCAGAACTCAGGGGTTCCCCAGTCCCGGGGCTCGGGGGCTCCCCAATCCCGGGGTTCCCCAATTCTGGGGTTCGGGGGTGCCCCAATCCCGGGTGCCCCAATCCCGGGGTTCAGGGTTCTCCAATCCCGGGGGTTCCCCAATCCCGGGGTCCCCCAATTCTGGGGTTCGGGGGTTCCCCAATCCCGGGGTTCCCCAATCCCGGGGTTCCCCAATCCCGGGGTTCAGGGGTTCCCCAATCCCGGGGTTCCCCAATCCCGGGGTTCCCCACTCCCGGTTCCCCACTCCCGGTTCCCCAATCCGGGGTTCCCCAATCCCGGGGTTCCCCAATCCCGGGGTTCAAGGTTCCCCAATCCCGGGTTCCCCAATCCCGGGTTCCCCACTCCCGGTTCCCCACTCCCGGTTCCCCAATCTCGGGGGTTCCCCACTCCCGGGGTTCCCCAATCCCGGGGTTCCCCACTCCCGGTTCCCCACTCCCGGGTTCCCCAATCCCGGGGTTCAAGGTTCCCCAATCCCGGGTTCCCCAATCCCGGTTCCCCACTCCCGGTTCCCCAATCCGGGGTTCCCCAATCCCGGGGTTCCCCAATCCCGGTTCCCCGATCCCGGGGTTCCCCAATCCCGGGGTTCAGGGATCCCCCATCCCGGTTCCCCAATCCCGGGGTTCCCCAATCCCGGTTCCCCAATCCCGGGGTTCAGGGATCCCCCATCCCGGTTCCCCAATCCCGGGGATTCAGGGGTTCCCCAATCCCGGTTCCCCAATCCCGGGGTTCCCCAATCCCGGTTTCCCCAATCCGGGGATCCCCAATCCCGGTTCCCCAATCCCGGAGTTCCCCAATCCTGGTTCCCCAATCCCGGTTCCCCGATCCCGGGGTTCAGGGATCCCCCATCCCGGGGTTCCCCAATCCCGGTTCCCCCATCCCGGGGTTCCCCAATCCCGGTTCCCCGATCCCGGGGCTCGCGGGTGTCCCCGGAGCGCCGGCGGTGGGCGGGGCCGGGCGGGGCGGGGCAGTGGGCGTGGTCCCGAGGCCCCGCCCCCGGCGGCGCTCAGCGCCATGGGCGAGGGGGAGCCCAGGTACGGGGGGGTTACTGGGGGCACTGGGGGGCACTGGGAGCGCTGGGGCGCTGCCGGGGGGCACTGGGGGCACTGGGGCGGGGCCGGGGCCGGGGCAGCGGCACCGGGGGGCACCGGGGGGGGCACGGGGGAGGGCAGCGCCGTACCGGGGGGCGCTGGGAGGGGCTGGGGCGTTACTGGGGCGGGGGGCGGCGGCAGCCACGGGACAGCGGGGCTGTTACCGGGGGACACCGGGGGGTACCGGGAGGCGGGGGGGCGGCGCTGGGGGGCACTGGGGGGCTGTGAGGGCGCTTACCGGGGCTGTGGGGCAGCGGGAGGTGGGGGGGGCACCGGGGGTACCGGGGGATGCGGGAGGGGCTGCAGGGGGGGGCGGGGGGGTCCCTGGGGGTCCCGGGGAGGTTCCCGGCAGCGCCGGGGCCGCTCCCGGAGCGAGGGGGGCACCGGGAGGCGCTGGGCAGGCTGGGAGGGGGCGGGGGGGCTGCGGCGGCCAGTCCCGGCCCTGGCCACGCCCCGCGGGGAGGCCCCGCCCACGGCCACGCCCACGGCCACGCCCACGGCCCCGCCCTGCTCCCGGCGCCGCTGCGGGAGCGCAACGGGCGGGACCCCCGGGACCGGGACAGAGCCCCGGGACCCCCGGGAACGGGACAGACCCCCGGGACCCCCGGGAACGGGACAGAGCCCCGGGACCCCCGGGAACGGGACAGAGCCCCGGGACCCCCGGGAACGGGACAGAGCCCCGGGAACGGGACAGAGCCCCGGGAACGGGACAGAGCCCCGGGACCCCCGGGAACGGGACAGAGCCCCGGGAACGGGACAGAGCCCCGGGACCCCCGGGAACGGGACAGAGCCCCGGGACCCCCCGGGAACGGGACAGAGCCCCGGGACCGGGACAGAGCCCCGGGGACCCCCACGGAATCGGGATTCCCCCCGAAAACCCCCCGGGACTCCCCTTGGGGACTCCCCTGAAAGAGCGACCCCTCCAGGACCCTCTCAGGATCCCCCCCCCATCGGGACCCCCCTCAGCCCGGCCCGGTGTGGGTGGGGGTCCCTGCCCCGGTGTGAGGGGGGGGATCCTGGGGGAACCCAGTGTGAGTGGGGGTCCCAGTCCCGGGGGGCTCCAGCTGTGGGTGGGGGTCCCGCGGCTGTTCCGGGCAGATCCCGGTGCCAGCCCCACCCCCCCCGCGGGGCTGTGGGATGGGTGGGGGTCCCAGTGAGCCCAGGGGGTCCCGGTGTGTCCGGGGGGGGTCTCGGTGTCTCCGGGGGTCCCGGTGTGCCCGGGGGGTCCCGAGGGGGTCCTGGTGTCTCCGGGATGTCCGGGGGGGTCCCAGTGTGCCTGGGGGTCCCGGGCGGGGGGTCCCGGTGTGCGGTGCCGGTGCCAGCCTCCCCCCAGCGGGGCCGTGGGGTGGGTGGGGGGTCCCGGTGTGCCCGGGGGTGTCCGGAGGGGTCTCGGTGTGCCCGGGGATCCCGGGGGGGTCCCGGGGGGGTCCCGGGCGGGTCCCGGGGGGTCCCGGGGGGGTCCCGGTGTCCCGGTGCCGGTGCCAGCCTCCTCCCCGCGGGGCCGTGGGATGGGTGGGGGTCCCGGGGGGGTCCCGGGGGGGTCCCGGGGGGTCCCGGTGTGCGGTGCCGGTGCCAGCCTCCCCCCAGCATGGCGCAGCAGCTGATCAGCGGGGCCGGGTACGTGCCCCAGGACGGACTGACGGCCCAGCAGCTCTTCGCCTGCGCCGACGGCCTCACCTACAAGTGCGGGTGACCCCCGACCCCCGCCCTGTGACCCCCGCGCCCTCTGACCCCCGAGCTCTCTGACCCCCGTGCCCTCTGACCCCCTTCAGCACCACCCAACCCCCAGACCCCCCCGAGCACAGCCCGGCACCCCCAGCCCCCTCCCCACGGCAGCCCCCACCTCCCCCCCCATGGCAGCGACCCCCCCAGGAGCCCCCGCAGGGACACCCCGAGAGCCCCCCCGACCCCCCCTGCACCTCCACGCCCACCCCCCAGGAACCCCCAGGCCCCCCAGAAACCCCCCCAGACGCCCCCCCAGGAGCCCCCTGAGCCCCCAGCCCGCTCCCCACCCCCCTCGGTGCCCCCCCTGGGTCTGGGTCAGTTTGGGAGGGGCCGGGGGGTCCCAGCCCTTTGTCCCCCCCCCACAGTGACTTCCTCATCCTCCCCGGCTACATCGACTTCACGGCTGACGAGGTGGTGAGTGACCCCCGGGACCCCCAAGATCCCCCTGAGACCCCCCCTGGGACCCTCCCCGTGCTCCCCTGGACCCCCCCAGGACCCCCCGTGCCCCCCAAGATCTCCCTGCACCCCCCTAGGGACCCCCTGTGCCCCCATGGACCCCCCTGGGACCCCCCAGGACCCTCCCGTGCCCCTCAAGATCCCCCTGGACACCCCTGGGACCCCCTCGGTGACCCCCCTGTGCCCCCCCGGGCTGACCCCATCCCCCTCCTGCCCCCCCGCCATGGTTCTGGGGTTGGGGGGCACCCATGGGGTCCCTGCAGGTTCGGGGTGTGGGGGGCTCGAGGGACCCCGACCCCCGAGGGGCTGCAGGGTCCCTGTGCCTTGGGGGGTGCTGGGAGGGCAGGGGGGGTCAGGGGGAGCTGGGGACCCCCTGCCCCTCGAGGGGGGGAGTTCAGGATTTTGGGGCGCTCCCCCCCCCAGGACCTGACCTCGGCCCTGACCCGGAACATCACCCTGAAAACGCCGCTGGTGTCATCGCCCATGGACACGGTCACCGAGGGGGACATGGCCATCGCCATGGCTGTGAGTGGGGCAGGGGGGGCATGGGGGACATTGGGGGGCACTGGGGGCACTGGGGGCACTGGGGGCACTGGGGGGCACTGGGGGACACGGTCACCGAGGGGGACATGGCCATCGCCATGGCCGTGAGTGGGGCTGGGGGCACTGGGGGCACTGGGGGGCACTGGGGGACATGGTCACCGAGGGGGACATGGCCATCGCCATGGCCATGAGTGGGGCAGGGGGGACATGGGGGGCTGGGGGGCACTGGGGGCACTGGGGGGCATGGGGGGACACGGTCGCCGAGGGGGACATGGCCATCGCCATGGCCGTGAGCGGGGCTGGGGGGCTGGGGGGCACTGGGGGCACTGGGGGACACGGTCACCGAGGGGGACATTGCCGTCACCATGGCCGTGAGTGGGGCAGGGGGGCTGGGGGGCTGGGGGGCATGGGGGGCATTGGGGGGACACGGTCACCGAGGGGGACATTGCCGTCACCACGGGCTGGGGGGGCACCCAGATGGGTGGGGGCATCTCGGGGGGCACTGAGGGGGCATCCAGGGGGTGTGGAGGTGCCTGGGGGCTCTGAGCTGGGGGGGGGGGGCTCAGTCAGACCGGGGGGGCACCCTTGGGTGCTTGGGGGGCACTGGGGAGCTGGGCTGGGATGGGGGGGGAACAGTCCCTGAGGGGTGCGAGGGGGCACGGGGGGCACGGGGGGGCTGCAGGGGGGCTCAGGGGGTCTCAGGGGGGCTCAGGGGGGCTGCAGCTCGGGAACCCACGGCCCCCCCGTGCCCCCCGTGCCCCCCCAGCTGAACGGCGGCATCGGCATCATCCACCACAACTGCACCCCCGAGTTCCAGGCCAGCGAGGTGCGCAAGGTCAAGGTGAGCCCGGGACCCCCGGGACCCCCAGGGACCCCCAGTGACCCCGTCCCGGTGTCCCCAAACCCCCTGGTGACCCTGTCCCAGTGTCCCTGATCCCCCAGTGATGCTGTCCCCGTGTCCCCAAACCCCTGGGTGGCACTGTCCCCACGTCCCCAAACCCCATAGTGACTCTGTCCTGGTGTCCCCAAGCCCCCCAGTGACCTTTTCCTGGTGTCCCCAAACCCCTCAGTGACCCTGTCCCCGTGTCCCCGTGTCCCCAAGCCCCCCGGTGACCCCGTCCCCGTGTCCCCAAACCCCCCAGTGACGCTGTCCCCACGTCCCAAACCCCTCAGTGACCCTGTCCCCGTGTCCCCAAACCCCCCAGTGACCCCGTCCCCCGTGTCCCCAACCCCCCAGTGACCCTGTCCCCCACATCCCCAAGCCCCCCAGTGACCCTGTCCCCGTGTCCCCAACCCCCCCAGTGACCCTGTCCCCACATCCCCAAGCCCCCCAGTGACCCCATCCCAGTGTCCCCAACCCCCCAGTGACCCTGTCCCCGTGTCCCCAAACCCCCCAGTGACCCTGTCCCCACATCCCCAAGCCCCCAGTGACCCCATCCCAGTGTCCCCAACCCCCCAGTGACCCTGTCCCCGTGTCCCCAAACCCCCCAGTGACCCTGTCCCCATGTCCCCAAGCCCCCAGTGACCCCGTCCCTGTGTCCCCAAGCCCCCCAGTGACCCTGTCCCGGTGTCCCCGTGTCCCCAACCCCCCCAGTGACCCCGTCCCCGTGTCCCCAACCCCCCGGTGACCCCGCCCCGTGTCCCCAGCGCTTCGAGCAGGGTTTCATCACGGAGCCGCTGGTGATGAGCCCGGCGCACACCGTGGGGGACGTGTGGGACGCCAAGGCCCGGCTCGGCTTCTCGGGGGTCCCGGTGACGCACTCGGGGCGCCTGGGGGGGCGCCTGGAGGGCATCGTCACCTCCCGGGACATCGACTTCCTGCGGGAGAGGGACAGGGCCACCCCCCTGGCCGAGGTGCTGTGGGGCGGGGGACAGGGGGGGCAGGGGGACAGGGGGGGCAGGAGGGACGGGGGGACAGGGGGACAGAGGGACAGGGGGGCAGGAGGGGCAGGGGGGACATGGGGACAGGGGGGACAGGGGGGACACGGGGACAGGGGGACACAGGGACAGGGGGGACAGGGGTGGGGTGGGATGGGGTGGGGCAGGGATGTGGGACAGGGATGGGATGTGGGGCAGGATGGGATGTGGGGCAGGGGTGCAGGGCTGGGTTGGGGGTCAGTGCCGTGTGGGGCAGGGATGTGGGGCAGGGGTGGGATGTGGGGCAGGGTGCAGGGCTGGGTTGGGGGTCGGTGCCGTGTGGGGCAGGGATGTGGGGCAGGGGTGGGATGTGGGGCAGGGTGCAGGGCTGGGTTGGGGGTCGGTGCCGTGTGGGGCAGGGATGTGGGGCAGGGGTGGGATGTAGGGCAGGGGTGCAGGGCTGGGTTGGGGTCGGTGCCATGTGGGGCAGGATGGGATGTGGGGCAGGGGTGCAGGGCTGGGTTGGGGTCGGTGCCATGTGGGGCAGGATGGGATGTGGGGCAGGGGGTGGGATGTGGGGCAGGGATGTGGGGCAGGGATGTGGGGCAGGATGGGATGTGGGGCAGGGATGGGATGTAGGGCAGGGGTGCAGGGCTGGGTTGGGGTCGGTGCCATGTGGGGCAGGATGGGATGTGGGGTGGGATGGGATGTGGGGCAGGATGGGATGTGGGGCGGAGGTTGCCGAGGTCGGTGGCTGCGGCGGGGGCTGCCCGTGGTGGCCCTGGGCCCCGGTGCGGGTGACAGTGAAGGTGACAGTGACAGTGACAGTGACAGTGACAGTGACAGTGACACACAGCGCAGGTGACAGCGACAGTGCCCGTGCCCGTGACAGTGCCAGGGCCTGTGACAGTGAGGGACACTGATGGTGACAGGGATGGTGACAGGGATGGTGACAGTGTTAGTGCCAGTGCCCGTGCTGGTGACAGTGACGGTGCCAGCACTGGTGCCAGTGATGGTGGCAGTGCCAGCACTGGTACCTGTACTGGTGACAGTGTCGGTGCCAGTATTGGTGACAGTGACAGTGGCAGTGCCAGCACCGGTGACAGTGACGGTGCCAGCACTGGTGACAGTGTCGGTGCCAGTATTGGTGACAGTGACAGTGGCAGTGCCAGCACCCCTGCCCGTGACACGCGTGTCCCTGTGTCCCCAGGTGATGACCAAGCGCAGGGACCTGGTGGTGGCCCCAGCCGGTGTCACCCTCAAAGAGGCCAACGAGATCCTGCAGCGCAGCAAGAAAGGTGCAGGGGGGCACTGTCACCCCCTGTGTCACCTGTCACCCCCTGTGTCACCCCCTGTGTCACCTGTCACCCCCTGTGTCACCTGTCACCCCCTGTGTCACCTGTGTCACGCCCTGTGTCACCCCCTGTGTCACCTGTCACAGCCCCAAGTCCCTGTCACCCCTGGAGGCACCCCCCTGTCACCCCACGGGGACCCCCACAGCACCCCCCAGGTGTCACCTCTGCCCGGGGATAGCTCCGTGTCACCCATGGGGGGTGTCCCCTGTCCCTCTCCCCCGGTCCCCAGCCCCTGGGGACATTGTCCCCGCCTGTCCCCGCCTGTCCCCGCCTGTCCCCAGCGCTGGTGGCCGTCACCGCCCCGTCCTTCAGGTCCCCTCCTTGTCCCCGGGGTCAGCCCCGTGTCCCCCATTCCTGTCCCTGGGGTCACCCCGGTGTCCCCGTGTCCCCGCCGCCCCGGGGTGACCCCGCCTTCCGCCGCAGCCCCAGGGCAGGTGCTGATGGTGGCCGAGCCGGTGGCACCACCGGTCCCCCTGTGCGTCCCGTGCCCCCGGGGCTGCCCGCCGAGCTGTCCCCGCACTGTCCTCTCACTGTCCCCTCACTGTCCCCTCACTCTCCCCTCACTGTCCCCTCACTGTCCCCTCACTGTCCCCTCACTCTCCCCTCACTGTCCCCTCACTGTCCCCTCACTGTCCCCTCGCTCTCCCCTCACTGTCCCCTCACTGTCCCCTCACTGTCCCCTCACTCTCCCCTCACTGTCCCCTCACTCTCCCCTCACTCTCCCCTCACTGTCCCCTCACTGTCCCCTCACTCTCCCCTCACTCTCCCCTCACTGTCCCCTCACTCTCCCCTCACTGTCCCCTCACTGTCCCCTCGCTGTCCCCTCACTCTCCCCTCACTCTCCCCTCACTGTCCCCTCACTGTCCCCTCACTCTCCCCTCACTCTCCCCTCACTCTCCCCTCACTCTCCCCTCACTGTCCCCTCACTGTCCCCTCACTCTCCCCTCACTCTCCCCTCACTGTCCCCTCACTGTCCCCTCACTCTCCCCTCACTCTCCCCTCACTGTCCCCTCGCTCTCCCCTCACTGTCCCCTCACTCTCCCCTCACTCTCCCCTCACTCTCCCCTCACTCTCCCCTCACTCTCCCCTCGCTGTCCCCTCACTCTCCCCTCACTCTCCCCTCACTCTCCCCTCACTCTCCCCTCACTCTCCCCTCACTCTCCCCTCGCTCTCCCCTCACTGTCCCCGCACTGTCCCCGTGCTCTCCCCTCACTCTCCCCTCACTCTCCCCTCACTCTCCCCTCACTGTCCCCTCACTCTCCCCTCACTCTCCCCTCACTCTCCCCTCACTCTCCCCTCACTCTCCCCTCACTCTCCCCTCGCTGTCCCCTCACTCTCCCCTCACTCTCCCCTCACTGTCCCCTCACTGTCCCCGTGCTCTCCCCTCACTCTCCCCTCACTCTCCCCTCGCTGTCCCCTCACTCTCCCCTCACTGTCCCCTCACTGTCCCCTCACTCTCCCCTCACTCTCCCCTCACTCTCCCCTCGCTCTCCCCTCACTCTCCCCTCACTCTCCCCTCACTCTCCCCTCGCTCTCCCCTCACTGTCCCCGCACTGTCCCCGTGCTCTCCCCTCACTCTCCCCTCACTCTCCCCTCGCTCTCCCCTCGCTCTCCCCTCACTCTCCCCTCGCTCTCCCCTCGCTCTCCCCTCACTCTCCCCTCACTCTCCCCTCACTGTCCCCTCACTGTCCCCTCACTCTCCCCTCACTGTCCCCTCGCTCTCCCCTCACTCTCCCCTCACTCTCCCCTCGCTCTCCCCTCACTGTCCCCCCGCTGTCCCCGCTGTCCCCAGGGAAGCTGCCCATCGTCAACAGCCGTGACGAGCTGGTGGCGCTGATGGCGCGCACGGACCTGAAGAAGAACCGCGAGCACCCCGCGGCCTCCAAGGACGGGCGGAAGCAGCTGCGGGTGGGGGCGGCCATCGGCACCCGCGAGGACGACAAGTACCGGCTGGACCTGCTGGTGCAGGCAGGCGCCGACCTGGTGGTGCTGGTGCGTGACCCCCAAAACCGGGGGGACCCCAAAACCCGGGGGGACCCAAAACCGGGGGGAACCCAAAAACCGGGTAGAACCCAAAAACCGGGGGTCCGGGCACGGGAATCCCCCCAAACCGGGGGGACCCCAAAAAACGGGGGAACCCAAAAACCGGGGGGAACCCAAAAAACGGGGGGACCCCAAAAAACGGGGGGACCCCAAAACCGGGGGGTCCGGGCACGGGAACCCCCCCAAACCGGGGGGACCCCAAAAAACGGGGGGAACCCAAAAACCGGGGGGAACCCAAAAAACGGGGGGACCCCAAAAAACGGGGGGACCCCAAAACCGGGGGGTCCGGGCACGGGAACCCCCCCCAAACCGGGGGGACCCCAAAAAACGGGGGGAACCCAAAAACCGGGGGAACCCAAAAAAACGGGGGGTCCGGGCATGTGAACCCCAAAAACCGGGGGACCCCAAAAAACGGGGGATCCCAAAAACCGGGAGCACCCCAAAAACTGGGGGGTCCGGGCACGGGAACCCCCAAAACCCGGGCGCACCCCAAAAACGAGGGGTTGCAGGCATGGGGAACCCCAAAAAACCAGGGGCTCCGGGCATGAGGAACCCCAAAAACTGGAGGCTCCAAGCATGGGAACCCCAAAACCCGGGGGGACCCCAAAAACCGGGGGCTCCAAACACCGGGGGGATGAGGGTGGGGAAGGGGACGGGGGTCGAGCTGCTCAGGGGGGGTGGAGCTGGTGGGTGCGCAGGGGTCCCCGAAGATGGGGGGTAAGGGCACCCCAAACAATGTGAGACCCCAAAACGAGGGGGGGGGGATGAAAAAGGGGCGACAGGGAAATGGGGGAGGGGGAGCATCCCAAAAATGGAGGGGGTGGGGGAACGGGGTGGGGGTGGAGCTGCCGGTGCAGGGGGGTGGGTGCAGGGGGGGACCCTAAAAATAGCGGGGTGGGGGCACCCCAAAAGCCGTGGGACCCCAAAAGGGAGGGGAGGGGGTCTGGGGATGGAGCTGCTCGTGCTGGGTGGGGGGTGCCCCAACAAGGGGGGGGTCTGGGGGCTGCCCTGACCCCCAAAACCCCCCCGGCCCCCCAGGACTCGTCGCAGGGGAACTCCCGGTACCAGCTGAGCATGATCCGCTACATCAAGGCCAAGTACCCCGAGCTGCAGGTGGTGGGGGGCAACGGTGAGACCCCGGCCCGGGGGGGCCGCGCGGGAGGGGGGGAACGGGGCCACCCCAAAAGGGGCTGGGGGAAATGGGGGGCAGGGTTTGGGGTGTCCCCTGCGGTGCTGAGGTGGGATTTGGGGGGCGGTTTGGGGGGCTGTTTTTAAGGTGCCCCCCCCTGATAGGGGGGCAGGATGGGCGGGTTGGGGCAGGATTTGGGGGGATGGGACAGGATTTGGGGGGTGGGGCAGGATTGGGGGAGGATGGGGCAGGATTTGGGGGGTGGGGCAGGATTGGGGGGTGGGTGTGGGGCAGGATTTGGGGGGGTGGGGCAGGATTTGGGGGGGTGGGGCAGGATTGGGGGGAGTGGGGCAGGATTTGAGGGGACGGGGCAGGATTTGGGGTGCCGTTTTGGGGGTGTTTTGGGGTGCGATGTTTGGGGTGCGGTGTTTGTTTGGGGTGCGATGTTTGGGGTGCTGTGTTTGTTTGGGGTGCGATGTTTGGGGTGCTGTGTTTGTTTGGGGTGCACCCTGCGGGGACTGTGGTGGGTGGGTCCCTGCAGGGTGCCCTGTCGGGTGCCATCCCGGGCTGTCCCCGCAGTGGTGACGGCGGCCCAGGCCAAGAACCTGATCGACGCCGGGGTGGACGCGCTGCGGGTGGGGATGGGCAGCGGCTCCATCTGCATCACCCAGGAAGGTGGGTGGCACCCGGGGACACCCGGTGACCCCCCCGGGACACCCCCTGGGCACCCCCGGGACACCCCCTGGGCACCCCTGCAGTGTCCCCTTGGTGCCCTTGGGTGTGTCCCTGTCCCCGCTGTCCCCGTGCCCCCGTGTCCCTGTCCCCATGACAGTGTCCCTGTCCCTGATCCCTCTGCCAGTGCTGGCACGTGGCTGTGCCCCTCGTGCCCCTGTCCCACTGTCCCTGTCCCTGTGGTGGTGTCCCTGTCCCCATGGCAGTGCTGGCGTGTGGCCGTGCCCAGGCCGTGCCCATGTCCCTTACAGTGTCCCTGTTGTGTCCCTGTCCCTGTCCCTGTCCCCATGGCAGTGCTGGCGTGTGGCCGTGCCCAGGCCGTGCCCATGTCCCTTACAGTGTCCCTGTCCCTGTCCCCCAGCAGTGCTGGCGTGTGGCCGTGCCCAGGCCGTGCCCATGTCCCTTACAGTGTCCCTGTCCCTGTCCCTGTCCCCTGGCAGTGCTGGCGTGTGGCCGTGCCCAGGCCATGCCCATGTCCCTTACAGTGTCCCTGTTGTGTCCCTGTCCCCCCGGCAGTGCTGGCGTGTGGCCGTGCCCAGGCCATGCCCATGTCCCTTACAGTGTCCCTGTCCCTGTCCCCCTGGCAGTGCTGGCGTGTGGCCGTGCCCAGGCCACGGCCGTGTACCGCGTGGCCGAGTACGCGCGGCGTTTCGGGGTCCCGGTGATCGCCGACGGCGGCATCCGCAGCCCCGGGCACGCCGTGAAGGCGCTGGCGCTGGGGGCGTCCACCGGTGAGGGGCGGGGGGCTCGGGGGGGGCACGGGGGGGGCACGGGGGGAGAACGGGGGGGGCATGGGGGGGGCACGGGGAGGGGGGGCGGGGGGGGCACGGGGCCGGTACGGGGGGGGGGCCCAGGCAGACTTGGGGGGCACGTGGGGTGCAGAGGGGACACCCAGCTCCCAGAGGGGGCACCCCGAGGGGGTCTCACGGCCACCGGCCCGTCCCGTGGGGATCCCAGAGCCTCCCATCCTGGAAAGGGAGGGGTTTCACGCCCCCCAGCCCCCCCAGCCCAGACCGGGTGGGGTTTCACACCCCCGGCCCCCCAACCCAGACCGGGAGGGGTTTCACACCCCCCAGCCCAACCCGGGAGGGGTTTCACACCCCCCAGCCCAACCCGGGAGGGGTTTCACGCCCCCCAGACCGGGAGGGGTTTCACGCCCCCCAGCCCAGACCGGGAGGGGTTTCACGCCCCCCAGCCCAACCCGGGAGGGGTTTCAC
>JADMLD010000709.1:0-16458 GCA_017589585.1 Phylloscopus whistleri | reverse complement strand
GGGGGATTGATCTCCCTGGAGCAAGGTTTTCTTGTTCCTGGCGGCATCAATTCCCCCCGGGCGATGTTCCCCCCATCCCCGGAGTGATGATTCCGCCCCCCGAGCCCCGCGGAGACGTTTCCCCGTTCCTGGGGTGGTGGTCCCGCACCCCCGGAGCCATGTCCTGGTGGTCCCGGTGTCCCGAGCCCCTTTTCCTGCACCATTTCCTCCCCCAAAGAGCTGGGGGTGACAGGCAGCAGCTGTTCCCCGCGGCACCCTGAGCCCCCAGGGCGCAGTCCCAGTGCCCACGGGAGGTTTGGGGCGCGGTGCCAGCCCAGGGGGGCACGCGGGGGGGACAGGATGTGACCGTGGCCAGCCCTGAGTCACCGCCAGGCACCGGCCCAGCCCGGCCAGGGACAGGAAGGGCCCTTGGCTGCCACACTCCTGGTCCCAAACGACTTCCACGGGGTGGCTGGGGGCTCTGTGCCCGCTCTGGGGGCTCCATGCCCAGTTTAGAGACCCCATTCCCAGTTTAAGGACCCCATTCCCAGTTTAGAGACCCCATTCCCAGTTTAGAGACTCCATTCCCAGTTTGGGAACCATGTGCCCAGTTTGGGTACCCCGTTCCCAGCTGGGAACCACGTGCCCAATTTAGAGACCCCATTCCCAGTTTAGAGACCCCATTCCCAGTTTAGAGACCCCATTCCCAGTTTAAGGACCCCATTCCCAGTTTAAAAACTCCATTCCCAGTTTAAGGACCCCATTCCCAGTTTAAAAACTCCATTCCCAGTTTAAGGACCCCATACCCAGTTTAGAGACCCCACCCCCAGTTTAGAGACCCCATTCCCAGTTTAGAGACCCCATTCCCAGTTTAGAAACCCCATTCCCAGTTTAGAGACACCACTCCCAGTTTAGAAACCCCATTCCCAGTTTAGAGACACCACTCCCAGTTTAGAAACCCCATTCCCAGTTTAGAGACCCCATTCCCAGTTTGGGTACCCTGCTCCCCCCCGTTCCCATCAGTCACCCAATGCAGCAGCTTCTCTCTGGAATTCTGACAGATTCCCGGGGCAGCTGGGCCGGGGGTCTCTGGCCCTGGGGGGCAGCAGCTGCCAGCCGGGGTTGGGTTTCGGGTTGGGGGGGATTTAGGGGATTTATCACCCCCGGGACCCCGCGACCCTGCAGCCCCCCAGGAGCTGCAGAGGGGCCCAGCCTGGCCAAACATGGCTGGGCCAGAGCACGGGGAGGGGAGGTCATGGCACCCCCCAAACCCCACCACAACCTCCTCCTCTTCCTCCTCCTCCTCCTCCTCCTCCTCCTCCTCCTCCTCCTCCTCCTCCTCCTCCTCTTCCTCCTCCTCCTCCTCCTCCCCCTCCTCCTGGGCCGGCCTGAGCCCATTGTGGGGGACACAGGTGGACACCAGAGCCTGGAGGAGCCACAGAAACGCCCGAGCAGCCTGGGAGGAGAGGCCCTGACCCCCCCACACTGCCCTGAGGGGGGACAAAGGGAACGGGAGGATCCCCAGCCCCCCGGTTCAGACCCCAGACCCGCAGTGCTGACCCCTGGGCAGGTCCCAGACCCCAGGATCAGCCCCCCCAGTTCAGGCCCGTGGCCCTCGAGACAGACACTGGTTGCCAAGTTGAGACCCACCCAGTTCAGCCCCCAGACCCCCTCCCTGCTCTTGGCATCTCTGCTGCAAAAAAATCCAATTTGGGGAGGGGGAACACAACCAGGGAACCCCAGAAAGGCTCTGCTGGGATCTCTGTGGGCACCCCCAGTGCACAGGGGAGGGGAGAGCAGAGACCCCCCCAGAATTCCCTGTGACCCCCCCAGCTCCCCATCCACTCCACGGGTTCCTGCAGAAGACACCTGTGACTCCCAGGGGAACCCCCCGAAGCCCCCCAAGGAGCCCCCTTGATTCCCATGGCCACCCATCCCCTCACCGGGACCCCCCGAATCCTCCGTGACCGCCACCAGAACCCCCTGTGCCCCCCCGCGTGCCCCCCTCCTCCCCGGGGCTGCCCAAGCCCACCCAGGACCCCCCTGTGGCCCTCGCGGACCCCGGGGGGCACCCCGGAAACCCCCCCGCGCCCCCACCCCAGGACCTTCGCAGTGTCCCAGTGACACTCCCGGCCATGTCCCCCCCACCCCAGCCCGACCACCCCCCTGACCCCCGCCACGCCCTCCCCGGCCACGCCCAGTGCCACGCCCCACCCTGGCCCCGCCTACTGTCACCCTGACCCCGCCCACTGCTCTCCACTCACTGTTCTGGCCCCGCCCACTGTTCCGCCCCTTTATAGCCCCGCCCACTATCTATATGACCCCGCCCATTGCCACGCCCCTTTCGTTTTCCTGGCCCCGCCCACTGCACCGCCCCGCGCTCCCTGCGCGCCCCCTGCCGGCCGCCGGCGGCATCCGCATTTCCCACTTTTCCCTCTGATTGGCCGCCCGCTCCCAGCCAATGAGCGAGAAGGACTCGACCCTGGGGGCGGGCCCGGCCGCTATCTCAGCCAATCGCAACGCGACGCGGCGCCCCGCCTGCCGAGCCGGCGAGGAGCCGGCCTTCAACCAATCAGCGGCGGGGCGGTGGGGTGATGGGCGGGCGGAGGAGGGCGTTTCCACCAATGGGCGCGGCGTGCGGCGCGGCGGGGGCGGGGACAGCGCGGGGGGCGTGCCCGCGGCTTCCAGAGAGTTCGGAGACGGCGGCGGAGCGGCGGCAGCGGTGAGTGAGGGGGGGGGGCGGCCCCCGGGACCCCGCCGCCGACCCCGGAGCCCCCTCGGCACCTCCCAAACCTCCCCGGAACCCCCCGGCAGGAGCCGGCCCGCCCCGCCCCGGCGGTGTCAGCGGCGGTGCCGGCCCGGACAGCCCTGAGGCGGCTGGTCAGGATGACCTGCGGGCCTGGAGGGCTCCGGGGGCGCTCTGGGGTGACCCCCCCCGCCCCACACACACTCCGTGAGCACCGGGCTCGGGGGCCGCTCCTCCACAGCCGCTGTGGGGTCTGGGTACCCCCGAGGATGTTGTCACCGTGTCATCTCCGCCCCGGTAGCCCCCGACACCGCCTGGTACCCCCCGACACCCCCGCCCCGCGTCCCTCGGCGGGCGGAGCCGCCTCACCCGGTGCTGGGTCGGAGCGGCCGGGACGGACCCAGCCCCGGTCTGGGGGGACAGACCCAGCCCCGGTCTGGGGGGACAGACCCAGCCCCGAGCGTCCCGGCCCCAGACACGGCCCTGAGGGTCCCGGGGGACAGACCCCGATCCAGCCGCGGGTTCTCCGCCTTGGACCCGACAAGATGAACCCTCCCCGGGGGACGGACCCAGCTCCAGTCCCGGGGAGGCCGGTCCGGTGTCGGAACCGGTTATTTATTTACTCGTGCCTGGGTCACGGGCGCTTCCAAGATAAACACGTCCCCACCCCACGCGGGGCTTTATCGGCGGCGGCACACGGCCCCGGGGGGCACGGGGGTAGCCCCCGACACCTCCCAATCTTCCCGGACCCCCGTGCGGTGCCCGGCTGTCCCCGCACCCCCGGAGCGGGATGTCACCCCGTTCGGACATCAGCGGGATGCTGCTGTGGAGGGGGCGACACTTGAGGCAGGGAGGGAGAACAGGGATCAAAGCTTTTTTGGGGTGGATCCCGCGGTGGGACGGGACTTTGGAGTGTGGGCACCGGACTTGGGGTGTGGGGATGCCACCCCTCCCTGTCCCGCTGGGGGTAAACTGAGGCAGGGTCGTGCGGGGCAGAACAGAGCTCAACGAGAATTTTGGGGGAGGCTGCCCTGGGCCAGCTCAGAGGTGCCAGGCTGGGTGCCAGCCCCAGGCTGACAGCTCTGCCCTGTCCCCCAGCACGTCACAGCCAGGAGGAAGATGGTGAAGGAGACGGGCTACTACGACCTGCTGGGCGTGCGGCCGGGCGCCAGCCTGGACGAGATCAAGCGGGCGTACCGGCGCCTGGCGCTGCGCTACCACCCCGACAAGAACCCCAGCGAGGGCGAGCGGGTGGGTGCAGCCCCCCCAGCCCCTTCCCTGCCCGGCCCTCTCTCCCACCTCACCCCTCCTCTCCTCTCCTCTCTCCCCCCAGTTCAAGCAGATCTCGCAGGCCTACGAGGTGCTGTCGGACGCCCACAAACGGGCGCTGTACGACCGCGGCGGCGAGCGGGCCATGAAGGAAGGGGGCCTGGGCGGCCGCGGGGGAGGTGGTGGCGGCTTCGGCTCCCCCATGGACATCTTCGACCTCTTCTTCGGAGGGGGAGTGAGGATGCGGGGCCGGGCAGACAGGAGAGGTAGGGGGGCTCGGCGGGGTGGCACAGAGGGCTGGTGCTGGCTGGGGGGGTGACAAACCTGCTGGGAGCTCGTGGTGGGAGAGAGGGCTGGTGCTGGCTCGGGGGGTGACAAACCTGGTGGGACCTTTTGGTGGGAGGGGGCTGGTGGCCAGCACAGCAGTGGCTCAGGGGACAAGGGATCACTGGGAACCATCACGTGGGAGAGGGTTGGTGTGTGACATCGGCTCGGGGGGGTCACAGACTTGCTGGGACCTCCGTGTGTCAGTGGGTTGGTGCCCAGCACAACAGGGGGGTGGCAGTCCTGCTGGGACACTGGGGTGACAGGAGGCTGGTGCCCAGCACAGCACTGTCCCAGGGGGTGACAGACCTGCTTGGGACACTGAGGTGACAGGACACTGGTGCCCAGCACAGCACTGTCCCAGGGGGTGACAGACCTGCTTGGGACACTGAGGTGACAGGACACTGGTGCCCAGCACAGCGCTGTCCCAGGGGGTGACAGACCTGCTGGGACACTGGGGTGACAGGAGGCTGGTGCCCAGCACAGCACTGTCCCAGGGGGTGACAGACCTGCTGGGACACTGAGGCTGGCTCTGGGGACACCGGCACCCAGCTGGCTTCCTTCCCCACGCCGTCTCAGCCCCTGCGGCGCAGCCCCGCTGCAGCTCCTCTCCTCAGCACCCTCATTACTTTCTCCAACCTGCCGCTCTTCAAAGGGCCCTTCCCTGTCCCTGTCCCTGTCCCGGCTTTCCCCCGCCGGCCCCGGGGCTGGGGCTGAGTCAGCGGAGCGGCCCCGGGGGCGGCAGCAGGACAGGACGCGGGCCGGGCTGGGCTGGGCTGGGCTGGGCTGGGCTGTGCAGGGCCGGCCCGGTGACTCCGGTGATGCCTTCAGCCTGGCTCACGGGGACCGGGGTGACTCGCCACGGCGCTTTCTTGCTGAGATGGCAGCAGTTAATAGCAGGGCAATTAGGAGGCTGAGGGAGCAGCTGAAGGGTGGCTGAGAGCCCTGGGGTGGGAGCCGTGCCCTGCCCGTGCTGGGGACCCCAGGGCTTGGAGATGAAGCTGTCCACGTCCCTACCTCCATCCTTGAGGAAGGAGCTTTTTGGGGGGACCTGGTGAGGCTGAGTGGTGTCAGCTGTGCCCCGGGGGGTGGCACCAGGCTGGTGCTGAGCCCAGCTCTGCCCCGTGCCCAGGGAAGACGGTGGTGCACCAGCTCTCGGTGTCGCTGGAGGATCTGTACAACGGCTCCACGAGGAAGCTGTCCCTGCAGAAGAACATCATCTGCCGCAAGTGCGGAGGTGAGCGAGGGGCTGTGGGGTTCGGGGGGCCACCCCAGCACCCCCTACCTCACTGTCTGACCCCCGCCTTGTCCCCCGCAGGCTGCGGGGTGCGGGAGGGCGCCCAGAGGAGGTGCCCCAAGTGCCACGGCTCGGGCATGGAGGTTCGCATCCACCAGCTGGGGCCCAGCATGATCCAGCAGATCCAGACCGTGTGCTCGCAGTGCCAGGGCCAGGGCGAGTGGATCCGGCCCCGCGACTGCTGCCTCACCTGCAACGGCCGCAAGGTGGTGAGGGAGAAGAAAATCCTCAGCGTGCACCTGGATAAAGGTGAGGTGGGGGCTGAAGGCAGAGCGGGGCCACCCCAAAGTGGGGTGCACACACACCCTGAGCTGTAGAGCACCAAAGCAGGACACAGACTCCTCAGAAGGCTGGAGATTCAAAAATCTTAGCTTTATTATCAAAACCTGCCTTTTATGCTTTTTCACAACGAGCCCACCTAAGAGGTGGGATCCTTGGGCCCATTGGTCACACCAAGGGGCCATCAAACAAATTCTCTTCTCTGGGAAAGAACGTAGAAAAATAGGATAGCTTACAATAACCTGCACTTGTTTACAACAAGTGTCTGTGGGAACAGAATTTTTTGAGATCAAAACACGGCAGGCACAAACCGTGCCTACATTTCCCCGTGCTGCTGACAGGCATGAAGGACGGGCAGAAAATCACCTTCCACGAGGAAGGCGACCAGGTGCCCGGGCTGGAGCCCGGCGACATCATCATCGTGCTGGACCAGAAGGAGCACCCCGTGTTCCGGCGCAGCGGCGACGACCTGATCGTCAGGAGGGAGATCAGCCTGGCCGACGCGCTCTGCGGCTGCCGCCAGGTGATCCGCACGCTGGACAACCGCACCCTGCTGGTGTCCTCCCCGCCAGGTGAGGGGGTGAGGGCAGGGGACACACCTGGGGCACGGCCAGGGGGCTGCCAGCAGGGCAGGGTCACCCTCGTGTCCCTCTCTCTCTCTCTCAGGTGATGTGATCCGGCCTGGCGACCTGAAGTGTATCCCCAACGAGGGGATGCCCGTCTACAGGAGCCCCTTTCAGAAAGGGAAGCTCATCCTGCAGTTTGAGGTGAGCTTGTTTTTTTTGGAAAGGGTTTTTTTCTTTGGGGGAAGGTATATTTAAACTTTTTTCGTGGTTTTTTGGGGGTTTTTTTTGTTTGTGTTTTTTTTTTTGTTTGGTTTTTTGTATTTTCTTTTGGGTTTTTTTTGGTTTTTTGGGGTTTTTTTTGTTTGTGTTTTTTTTTGTTTGGTTTTTCGTATTTTCTTTTGGGTTTTTTTGGTTTTTTTGGGTTTTTTTTGTTTGTGGTTTTTTTTTTTTTTTGGTTTTTTGTGGTATTTTCTTTTGGTTTTTTTTGGTTTTTTGGGTTTTTTTGTGGGGTTTTTTTTTGGTTTTTTGTTTTTTGGGGTTTTTTTAGTTGGTTTGGGAAAAGATTTTTTTCAGAGAAAAGTGGAAAAAATATTTATTTCGTAAATAAGATGTTTATAAGTCTAAAGAATGAATAATACGAAGTAATAGAATTTTTTTGTTGTTTTAAAGAGAGGTGGTAAATTGAGAAAGTTTTTGTTGTGGGTGTAGTAAGGTTTATTTAGGTTTTTATTAGTTTTACTTAGTTTTTTATTACTTTTAATTTTTTTTTGGAGGTTTAGGTTAGGTGGGTTGTAAGTGTGAGTTTTTGTTGGTTTTTTCAGGTTTTTAGAGTAGATTTAAATCTACTTAATTCTAAGTTTTTAGTTTAGAGTAGTTTAAGAAAAAGGAAAAAAAAGTAGTTTAGAGCAGGGAGTCAACATCAGACAGAAGGAGAGGACACAGCCTCAAGCTGTGCCAAGGGAAGTGCAGGTTGGATATCAGGAAAAAGTTTTTCACAGAAAGAGTGATAAAGTATTGGAATGGCCTGCCCGGGGAGGTGGTGGAGTCACCATCCCTGGATGTGGCACTGGGTGCCATGGTCTGGTTGAGGTGTTGGAGCTGGGCTGGACTCGATGAGCTTGAAGGTCTCTTCCAACCTAGAAATTCTGTGATTCTGTGTTTCTGTGATTCTGTGATCTCCCCACCTCTGGCCTTCCAAGAGTGGGAGATACCAATGCAGAATCACAGACTCACAGAATCACAGAATCACAGAATTTCTAGGTTGGAAGAGACCTTCAAGCTCATCGAGTCCAGCCCAGCTCCAACACCTCAACCAGACCATGGCACCAAGTGCCACATCCAGGCTTTGTTAAACACATCCAGGGATGGTGACTCCACCACCTCCCCGGGCAGGCCATTCCAACACTTTATCACTCTTTCTGTGAAAAACTTTTTCCTGATATCCAACCTGCACTTCCCTTGGCACAGCTTGAGGCTGTGTCCTCTCGTTCTGTCCGTTGTTGCCTGGAGAAAGAGACCAACCCCCAGCTGACCACAGCCACCCCTCAGGAGCTGCAGAGAGTGATAAGATCACCTCTGAGTCTCCTTTTCTCCAGGCTGAACACCCCCAGCTCCCTCAGCCGTTCCTGACGGGGTTTGTGTTCCAATCCCAGGGTTTGTGTTCCAATCCCAGGGTTTGTGTTCCAATCCCAGGGTTTGTGTTCACCCCTCCCTCACCCCGCTCTCTGCCCAACAGGTGAAGTTCCCCGAGCCGGGCTGGCTCCCCACCGAGCGCCTGCGGCAGCTCCAGGCCTTCTTCCCCGCCCAGGAGGAGGTGATGGCCACGGAGGACACGGAGGAGGTGGAGCTGAGCGATTACACGGCGCACGGGGGGCCGGGCCGCCGGCCCTACGCGGGGGAAGCTTACCACGAGGACGACTTCGAGGAGGGGATGCGGCAGCACGTGCAGTGCCAGACCTCATAGCCGGGACCACCGGAGCCCCCCCCGGGCACAGGCAGGGCAGGGCCGGGGGCCGTGGGGAGGGGGCTGGCGGAGGGATCCATCAGGGATGTACATAGATCGCCTTTCCGACAGCTCTTCACCTCCTCGGAGCCGGCAGAGCCCGCCCCCAGCGCTGCCGGGTGAGGCTCCTCCTGCCCTGCCCTGCCCAGCCCTGGTGGGTGGGATGTTCGGGGTCACCTCCCACACAGCCCTGGCCGGAGAGGAGGAGGGGGTACCTGGTGCCCCCTGCCTCAGTTTCCCCGTCTGCCGTGTGGGGAGGAGGGGAACTGCCCACCCCCTGCCTCGGGGGATGCCCCACTGCCAGCCCCACGCTGCTGCCCGGGCCCCCAGCAGCCCCTTGCTTTGCCCGTTTCTTTCCTTACTGGAGCCTTGCTCAGGCCTGGGATGCAGAGGGGGTGGCTCTTTTCTCTTTGCACAGGACAGGAGGGGCTTGGGGGGGACCCGTCCCTTCCCTTTAATTTATTTTTGGAAGAATTTTAGAAGTTTTTTTTTCTTTTTTTTTTGGGTTTTTTTTTGGCGGGGAGGGGGTGGGTGGTGACTTTGTACTCGGCATTAAACGCGAATCCCAGCTCGGTGTGTGGGGCTGAGTGTGGGGCAGGGTGTGGGGTTGAGTGTGGGGCAGGGTGTGGGGTTGAGCGTGGGGCAGCAGGAGCCCCGGGGCCGGTGACTCTGCCCCACTTTGATCTCAGGTGTGCCTCAGTTTCCCCATCCTTACACAAGCAGGAGGTGCCAGGTCCTGCCCGTGGCTGCTCCCAGCTGCTCCTGCAGGGGAGGACACGGACCCCAAGCCCGGGCAGGGGGTCTGCCCCACTTCCTTTCCCCCCTCTGCCAGCCCTGCAACCCCCCCCTCGTCCCACTGCCCTGTCTCGAAACAATCTCGACCCCCCAGTGCTCACCCTGCCCTTGTCACCCCCAGAGCCACCCCTGTTACACCCTGGAACCTCTGCACCATCTCAGCGTCCCCTGGAGACCCCCCAAGGGGAGTTCAGCCCCCTTTCTCAGCCCTGCACTCACCCCACGGGAGCTTCCAGCCATGGGGCAGAGCTGGACCCCTGCCCCCCAAAAAAACCCCACCCCACTGGGGGGACCAAGCTGCATCCCAAAACCCCCAGGTTACAGGAGTGACAGGATTCAGCTCCACGCTGGGATGGGGGTGAAGCCACCCAGGTTGGGGGGCTCCGTGGGGCTCAGGCTGGAGGCTCCCCCTCCACCGGAGCCCAGGAAAGCTGCGGCGCCAGATGCAGCTGGAGGGGGAGAGGAGGAGGAGGAGGCGGCAGGAGAACAATGCTGGCCGGCCGCCAGCCCGAGGGGAGTGCGGAGGGGAAGGGGGGGAAACTCCTGCGCAGCCCCCCGGCCCCAGCCGGGCACAGGGAGGGAGGCAGGGAGGGGGTGACAGTCACCCTGCCCCGGGGGCTGACAACGCCCCGCTGAGCCACCCCGGCGTCAGCGTCCCCGGCTGCCCTGGGAGCCGCGGGGACAGCCCCGGGGACGAGCGTGTCACCGCGGGTGGATGCGGGCACCGGGCTGGGTGGAAGGAGCTGCCCCCGCTCCGGGGCGGGGAGCCCCGTGCCAGGTGCCGGAGCTCACCTGGGCACACCTGGGCACACCTGGGCACACCTGGCACGGTGCCCCAGCCCTGCCAGGCGCTGCACCCACCCAATCCCCCTGAGGGAGCCGAGGCCGTGTGGGCACCAAGCTGATCCCGCATCCAGAGACCCCTCCCTGGGGAGCGGGGGCAGCTGAGGGGACCCCCCTGAGGCTGGGACACCCCCTGAAGCTGGGACCCCCCTAAGGCTTGGGACCCCCCTAAGGCTTGGGACCCCCCTGAGGCTGGGACCCCCCTGAGGCTTGGGACCCCCCTGAGGCTGGGACCCCCCCCTGAGGTTGTCACCTCCCTGTCCCCAGCTCCTCAGTCAGGTCTGGAGCGGGGCAGGATGTCCAGCAGCCCCTGGGTGTCACCCCCCCGGACCCTCCAGGCCAGCCAGGGTGGGCTCCGACCCCCCCGTGGGGGGCACACTTTGGCTGGGGTGACCCTTCCCGCTGCCGTGGGGCTGGGGATGTGTGCGGGGGGTGTTGTTCCTCCAGCTCAGCCTCCTTCCTCTATCCCCATCCCCACCGGAGGGGGCTGGGGGCGGCCCCCCAAGCCTGCCCGAGCTGTCCTGGGCTTCCAGAGGGGGCTGGGGGCGGCCCCCCAAGCCTGCCCGAGGTGTCCTGGGCCACCGGAGGGGGCTGGGGGCGGCCCCCCGAGCCTGCCCGAGGTGTCCTGGCCCACCGGAGGGGGCTGGGGGCAGCCCCCCAAGCCTGCCCGAGCTGTCCTGGCCTTCCAGAGGGGGCTGGGGGCAGCCCCCCAAGCCTGCCCGAGCTGTCCCGTCCCCCTGCCCGCGCAGGGACGCCCCGGGCAGGGCAGGATCCGGCGCATCCCCCCCGCTCCCTCCCGAGGGCTCCGGCCCGGGGCGGGCTGGGGGGGATGCGATGCGGCCGCGTCCCCCCCGCAGTTCCCCCTCACTCAGCCCGGCCTCGGCTTCCAGAAAATGCATGGAAAAAAAAAATAAAAAAATTCCGGGGTGAGGGGCCAGGGCCCCCCAGGGTCCGGCATTCATTCCCGGCGCACAGAACGGGGAGGGGGCCGGGCCCCGCTTTGTCTCCGGAGATGAAAGGCGAGGGGCCAGCCCGGCCCCCTCCCCAGCCCGGGGGGGCAGCGGGGTCACCGGGGAGGATTAGTGCTGGGTTAGAGGCGCCGGGGACCTCGACGCCACCCACGCGGAGCCACGGGGAGGGGGGCACAGCCTCCGGAGCAGTTTTGGGGTTACTGACGGCCCCTCCATCCCAGCCCCCTTACCCAGCTCCGCACAGAGGAATTCGCTTTTGTTTCCAGAGCAGCCGCCATCCAAGGCCCCGAGCCTCCGGGGAGGGGGCACCTCCCGCCGCTGCCCCTCCTGGAGCCCCCCCAGCACCCCAGAGCAGCAGAATGAGACCCCCGGGCCGCTGTGGGGGGAGCGCAGGCAGGCACAGACCACCCCCCATCCAGATGTGCCGCCCCAGCTCTCGGGGTCTCCGAGCCCCCCCAGTGATCCCCCCCCGGCCGGAGGCGAACCGGAGCCGTCCCCAGGGCTGGCGGGGGGGAAAGCGGATATTCCTCCGAGGAGGAGAAGCCGTCGGAGCCGCCTGGATTCCATTACCGGCTGCTCCCGCCCGGCCGCCGCCTCCCCGGGGTGTCCGGGGGCAGCAGCGGCCGCTGGGGTGAAGTGGGGAGGGGGGCCGGGTCCTGCGCCCACCCTCGGGGGCGTCGGGAGAGTCGCGACACGGCTCTGGCAGCGCTTTGGGATGATGGGTGCCTGCCAAGTGTCCACCTGGAGATACCGGAGCCTTCCTCCCCCTTCTCCTCCTCCTCCTCCTCCTCCTCCTCCTCCCCAGGGAAGGTGTAATTCCACCCTTCCTGCTCCTGGACGCGCTCCCGGGGTGCCGGATCACACCCCGGGCGTGCGGGTGAAGCCAACCCTGGGCCCTGGCTCCCCTCTCCATCCCCCATCACCGCACGGCTGGGCTCGGTGGGGCAGTGCCCCCCGCCTGCCCCACGGCGGCTCGGGGGCTGCGCCGGCCGAGGGCTCCAGAGCCGAGCTGGGCAGGGTGCGGGGGGCAGCAGCACCCCAAACCTGGAGGCGGGACCGTCCTGCACCCCAAAGCTGGAGGCGGGAGAGTCCTGCACCCCAAACCTGGAGGCGGGACTGTCCTGCACCCCAAACCTGGAGGCGGGACCGTCCTGCACCCCGACCCTCCCCGCACCCCAACCCTTCCTGCACCCCGACTCTCCCCGCACCCCGACCCTCCCCGACCCTCCCCGCCCCTCCCCAGCTCAGCCCCGGTAGGGACGCGGGCTGAGCCCCCAATCCTGCGGTAATTAGTGCCCTCCCCTGCAGGGCAATTAGCGCCCAGCCCCCAAAGAGCACCCCTGGGAAACCCCCGCAGCCCCCGGGTCCCGGTCGGCAGCACCCAGAGGTGCCCCCGGCTCCCCCCGCCCCGCTCGGGGTGGGGTCTCAGGCAGCCCAGGCAGCGCCCTCCCTGCCCCGCAGTCACCCCAGGGTCACCTCGGAGCCACCACCCGCTTCCCACGCAGGGACTGTGCCAGCGCAGCTGCCGCCTTTGCCCCCGGCCCCTTGCGCAACAGCCGCGGAGCCGATGTGGGGAGCGGGAGCCGGGGTGAAGGATCCGGGGTGTGGGATCTGGGGTGTGGGATCTGGGGTGTGGGATGTGGGGTGAGGGATTCAGGGTGTGGGATCTGCAGTGTGGGATCTGGGGTGTGGGATGTGGGGTGTGGGATCTGGGGTGTGGGATGTGGGGTGTGGGATCTGGGGTGCGGGATATGGGGTGAGGGATGTGGGGTGTGGGATCTGGGGTGAAGGATTCAGGGTGTGGGATCTGGAGTGTGGGATCTGGGGTGCAGAATCCCGGGTGCAGGATTCAGACTGTGGGATCTGGGGTGCAGAATCCCGGGTGTGGGATTCAGACTGCGGGATCTGGGGTGCAGAATCCCGGGTGTGGGATTCAGACTGCAGGATCTGGGGTGCAGGACGCAGCCCGGGTGTGGGATCCGGGGTACAGGATCAGGATCCGGGATCTGGGAGCCCCAGGGTGTGGGATCTGTGCGCCGGTGGGGCCGGGAGGATACCAGGGGGGGTCACAAGACATTTATTGAGAAAGGAGGGAGGCGACAGAGGGAAGCGGGACCCTGTGAGGGCTGGGAGCCGGCACTGCCCCAGGCTGGGGGGCTTTGCTGGCACCGCCTGGTACGACATTCACAAATAAATACTGGGGAGGGGTCACGGGGCAGGGAACCGACAGCAGCCCCAACCCGAAGCGGCTCAGAGCAGCCCGAAGGGCAGGGCGGGGGCCGCGTTACCCCCCGCCGCCCCCCGGCACCTCGCCAGGCCCCGAGAGCGCTCCGAGCGGGGCCGGAACGGGAGATTCCTGCAGCCCCCGGCGGGGCAGAGGGAGGGAAAGCCGCGTGTGTGTGTGTGTGTGTGTGTGTGCCCCCCGAAAAAAAGGGGGCTCGCTGAGGTGCCCCCGTGGTGGGGGGATGAGTGCAGGGGGCTGAGGGGACACGGGGTGGGGAAGGGGGGAATTGTGGGGCCGCCGGCGCGGGGGGGGTTGGCAGCTGAACGGGGGCGGGGGGGTCATTCCCGGATGTAGACCCTGGTGCAGACAACGTCGTCGGCTGTCATGGTCTGCAGGGAGAAGCAGGGTCACCCTCCCCGTGCCCCCAACGCCTTCCCCGTGCCCCCAACCCCTCCTTGTGACCCCAAACCCTCCCCGTGCCCCCAACGCCTTCCCCGTGCCCCTAACCCCTTCTCTGTGCCCCCAACCCATTCCCTGTGCTCCCAACACCCTCCTTGTGCCCCAAATCCCTTCCCTGTGCCCCCAACGCCTTCCCCGTGCCATCAAACCCTCCCTGTGCCCCTAACCCTTCCCCTGTGCCCCCAACCCCCTCCCTGCACCCCCAACCCTTTCCCCGTGCCCCCAACCTCTTCCCTCTGCCCCAACCCCTTCCCTATGCCCTCAAACCCCTCCCTGTGCCCCCAACCCCTCCCCGTGTCCACAACCCCTCCCCCGTGTCCACAACCCCCCCATGCCCCCAACCCATTCCCTGTGCCCCCAATCCCCCCCATGTCCCCAACCCCTCTCCTGTGCCCCCAACCCCTCCCCACCCCACCCCACGGGAGTTTCCCGGCGCACCCCCAGCCCCCCGGATCCCCCCCTACCAGGATGAGCTCCCCGTCGTTGGTCATCTCCCGGGACCAGCCCGTCCTGGGCCCGTCGCCCTTGAGCAGCCGCTGCTCGCACACCAGCTTGTTCTCGCTCTCCCACCTGGCCAGGCTCTGCGGGGGGACAGGGGGGCAGCGCTGGACGCGGCTGTGGGAGCTCCCGGGACACCTCCGGCCCCCCGCGGAGCGTCTGTCACCGCCCCCGGGCCCTTTGTCCCCGCGCCAGCCCCGCGGCCGGGCTCATCTGTCACCTGCGGGGTGCGGGGAGGGGCTGGGGGCACGGCCGGGGGGGATTTGGGGCACGGGGAGGGGTTGGGGGGCACAGGGAGGGGGCTGTGGGGCACGGGGAGGGGGTTGGGGGGCACAGCCAGGGGGGGATGGCACGGGGAGGGGGCTGGGGCACAGGGAAGGGGTTGGGGGATGCAAGGGAGGGGTTTTGGGGGCACGGGGAGGGGTTGGGGGGCACGGGGAAGGCCTGGGGGGCACAAGGAGGGGTTGGGGTGCAGGAAGAGGGGGGAGAACCTGGCTGTGCACACACACACACACACACACACACACACACACACACACACACACATACAGAGCTGGCTCTGCCCTGTGCGCACACACACACACACACACACACACAAGTGAACTGCTCTCATGCCAGATGGGTTTGTGCACACTCACGTGCATGCACAAATGTGTGTGTGTACAACACACACAACGTGTGCACGGTGTGTGCACTGATGCCCCTGTGTGATGTGTGTGCAGGAATGAGTGTGCACAGTGTGACACGGGCGAGGGAGAGCTCCAGACACACACAGTCACACTCCCACACACTCACACACACTCACACAGTCACACATGCACACATACACTCACACACACACCATAGTCACACACACACACACTCACACACAGTCTCACACCCACCCACCCACACACTCTCACACTCACACACACACGCACATAGTCACACACACACTCTCACACTCACACACAGTTACACACACACTCTCACACACATACTCTCACACACACTCACACACTCACACTCTCACACACTCACACTCACACTCTCACACACACACACTCACACTCACACACACACTCACACTCACACACACTCACACACTCACTAACACACTCACACCCACACACTCACACACACTCACACACACACTCACACACACAGTGTCACACTCACACACCCCCACACACTCACACACTCACACTCACTCACACTCACACACACTCACACACACACACCCCCACACACACACTCCCGCACTCTGTCACACACTCACACACTCACACACTCACTCACTCCCACACACACGCGTGCAGGTGCCCCCCCGACCTTGCAGGGCCGCCCATCCACCGTCTGCTCCTCGAACTCCTCGCCCACGCTGAAGCGGATCTCGGTGGTGCGCACGGGGGTCGAGGTGCGGATGTAGAAGTTCTCCCCGTCCTGCCGGATCTCCACCGCCGGCTTGGCCGCCGCCGCCACCGCGATCTTCCGCAGCATCACGTTCACCCCTGCGGGAGGGCGCGGTGGCACCGAGCGGCGCCCCCCGGTGACCCTCGGGACCCTCGGGACCCTCGGGGCGAGCCCGGGGGCAGCGCGGCCCCCACGCTCGGGCCGCAGGTGGCTCCAGGCGACCCACGGGCGGGACGGGCGAGCCCCTCCCCGGCCACATCTGGGCCACATCTGGCTCTCATTACCTGCCGGAGGGGGGCGGGGGGTGCCGGGCTTGGCGCCGGATGCGCCCCGGGGGTGACGGGGGCTCACCCGGAGCGGGGTGACAGCGGGGACAAGGTCCCGGCGGCCGAGCTCTGTGCTCCGTGACCTGCCTGACCCCTCCCCACACCCCCCGAGGGGGGTCCCGCGGCCCCCCCGCAGCCCCCTCGCCCAGCGCGGGGCAGCTGGGGCTTTGTCCCCGCCTCATCCATCACGGCCCGGAGCCCCCGGGCTGTCACGGGGGGAGCCGCTCTGTGGGGACATTGTTCCCGTGTCACCCTCCCGGCCACCCCCACCCTCCCCCCCGAGGGTCCCTGCACAAAGGGGAGGGGGCTCGGGGGGGCTCCAGGGGCCGAAATCCCCCCACAGCGGGAAGGGCCACGTCCCTGAGGGGTCCCGGGTCCCTCCCCTCCCCCCGATTCGCACCGGGGGGGTGCCCAAAACCTCACACCCCCTCCCCACACGATGCTGAGAAGAACCGCCCCCCAAAAGGAGCAGAAACCCGGCCAGGCGG
>JADMLD010000157.1:0-111933 GCA_017589585.1 Phylloscopus whistleri | reverse complement strand
GTAAGACCTGTCCAGGAAACAAAGGGGAAGGCATGTAAATAAACCTCAAAACACCTAAAATACAAAACTCCAAGAGATACAGATCTTTTTGTATCAGTAACTTCATGATTCCTTCTTTTGGGAAGAAAGAAGAAGAGCAGTTGTGAAAAGCAGTCTCTGTCACTCGCCTCACCCCCTCAGTTCAAGAGGCCTTATTCTCACTCACTAGTGGGACTTCAACTGCATAGTGGACAATAAAAACTTACGTCTATAATTTTTGGAAAGCAGGTTATACTGCTTTCAGAGGGTTGTACATCTTTATATCATCACAGGCAGAAAAAAAAGGCGCCTTAAAAATAGCCTGTAGGAGTTTTAGAAAACTACTGATCTAACATAAAGGAAATCATTGCTAAATTAAACCTGAATCAGGCTACTTGTATTTAAAACAATTAGGCAGATGGATAAACAGTCACATAAATGAGCAGTGGTGACCACAGCAAGGTGCAGAGAAAAATGCAAGTTGCTCGGGGTGGTGACGTAGACCCAGACACACCACAGCCAAGAGACAGGCTTTGACATATCTGGAAATTTTCCCCCACTTCCCTGCTCTCTAAATTCAGGCTCTGACCTCCGGCACCCAAACTAGGAACTTGGTGACCCTGTGCTCCAGCTCGACAAGCAAGAAAGGAGGAGGGAGGAGAGGAAACCTTGCCCACCTCCTGACTCTGGCACCTGCATTAAACGACTGCAATTACACAGGATCAATCTGTGTTTTTGCTCCTCTCCACACACAAAATGAAAGGAAGCTATCACAACCCATTTGTTCTACATCTTCTCTGCACAACACCAGCTACTCTAAAAATAATTGCTGCTTACACGAATCTGACAGGGTAATTCATTTAAATAAAGAAAAAATGATGGAAAAGGGATTCATTTTAATATAATTGACTATTTTTGGCAGAGTCTTGAAATAGAAATGCACTTGCAGTTCTCGCAAAAACAGGCAGGAACAGAATGTGAAATCCAAAAACAAGCCTTTAGCTACATGGCACTGTGTAGAAAAAGAAGTCATTCCCATCTATTATTAGCAGCCTTTCTGCTGACATAACTGCCCTAACTTCCCTGCTCCTGCATTCCCTCCAGAGAAAATGCAGTGGACTGAAGTGGAAAGTAACACAAGAACAAGTCAGGCCGTCCATGTTTCACTTGGCAAAAGACTCCAAAACCACTAGAAAAATGGCACATTTTGAGCAGCTGTTGGTTGAGACATTCATTTCTGGGAGATCAAGTGCCTTTAATCCCTTGCAAAGGATCAGGGGCAACTAAACCCTAATTCAATCACTGTAACTTTGGTCTGGTGGACTGGGTATTACAATGGCACTCTGTGACTGGAGCTAAGATTCAATGCACAAAGCTGGGTACAAATTTGTGTGCCATGAATACTGCAGGACACTGCATGAGGAGCCCTGTCCAGGGCCAGTACAGCTTCCTGGATTTTCTCTTGGCAGGCCAGTTTGCTTTTATTTACTCCTAATGTAAATCTCTACCCCTACTTAAATAACTAAAAGATGTCCTCTTTTAATAAGGTGCTAAAAACAACAGCCTTTGGTGTCTTGTGGACTTGCAGTTGACCAGTTTTTATGAAAAGCCAAATAACTAATTTAAATATACAGAAGGGGATTTTAACTGATTTTTAAGAAAAAGTATTCCTTGCATCAAAGCTTGTATCAGACAATAACAGAGAGGACTATCCTGCAGGGCCAGAGCAAACCAGCTAAGGCTTATGCAAGGCTAGAGTGCTGAAGTACAGATTAAATAAACAATAATAAAAAATAAAAATCCAAAGTAATCTCTTCCTGATCAATGTCAACCTTTGCAGGCACAAACTACATTGATTTACTACAGTGTCAGAATTAATTCAACCTAAGGAGGTGGGCAAACATGAAAGACATTTTCCTTACTCTTTCATCAACTGCTGCAGGAAAGTCAGTTCACAGCATTTATTTCCACAAAATATTCCATTAATAGCCAGTTATCTGACAGCAAATTCCAACAACAGTCACAGGAAAAAGGAAAGGAGACTCTGTTGACCACACAATCATGCAGTAAAGGTATCTGCTTTAAGAAAAATTTTAACAATCCTGACATTTCAAACCAGTGGGATATAGTGAATATCCTGATATTTCAATTCAAATGCTTGCCTTGATGATTCATTTTTTGATGGAAATTTTCAGATGAGAGTGGGTACTTGTGACAAACATTTTCATCAGTAAATAGAAGACTGATTTTTCACCAGATAGCTTCTCTGTTTCAGAGATGTCCTACAAGAAAAATATATTAAAATTCCTCTGCTACAGCAACACTGCTCAGGACAACGTTGCACTGAGACTGATATGTAAGGTAAGTATGTTATTTTATAGACCTGCCCAAAAATCCCAAGGCCAGCAACGAGTGGGATCATTTACTGTACTTTGCATTCAATGAGCCAGGATCACTGTACTCACCTGTAAAATGTTTTCCTGGAAAGTGCAAGAAGACAGTAGGAACAGAAACCCCAACTACTACAAGGACCCAAGACAAAGCCACCTCCCTTGTCAATCACATTTTATTCCCTGCTCATTCCAGGTCTATCCCTGTTACCACACTCCATGAGTGTCTCTGCTTCTCCTCAAAGCCAGGTCTACTCCTTTCTCCTGACATGACAAGCAAATTGACAGAGTTCTTATTTTACAAGCCTGCAGTAAAAAAGAGAGCTGGGACCCTGATGGTTTCCACTAATTATGGAAAGCATTAAAAAATGTTGGAATCCTCCTTGGGAAGGGGTGGGATGGCTCCCATCAGTGGCTCATTTCCCTGGTCTGCAGCTCAGGCTTTCAAGACAAGTGGAAACCAGCACATTCTCACTTGTGAGGGAACATCTCCAGAGACACAAAGAGCTACAGCAGCCTTCTCCTGTGTTCATCAGGGAGGCAAAAAATGTTTTCCTTGTAAAAAAACCTTTCAGTTCAGAAGGGATTTTTCACTACAGCTAAGACTGTAATTCCTGTTCGTTTTACAGAAGGGTCACCCCCTAAAATGACTAGACTAATTTAAAACTAGGCGATGCCAGATGGAGATTTGAGAACAACAGACCCAGGAAACGTAACTTTGCATCAGCCTCCTACCTGTACTCTGAACCAGGCAAATTTGTTTGCAGGAAGTTCCAAAGCCACTCTCAGGATATGGTGCTGCAGAAGAGGAGGGGCCTCCTCCCTCAGGCCCTTCTCAGTGACTATACCTGGGGTGTAAAAGCAAGAAACCAACTTCACTTTGGTCCATCTTCCTCAGATTTCAGAACACTCGTGTTTTAGGGTTTAAAGCACAACTGTGAGACAAGCTGGCAATTCACAGATCTCCATAGCATGGGATCCCCAGACACTCTGCAACTAAGGCTGGCCAATCCAAGGTGGGAATCCAGGCCTCAGAGGGAGATTCCATCACCTCACCCCAGAATAAATCATTGGTTGTGCATGGAAATATAAAATCTCTTTTATCAGTCTCAGCAACCCTGAAAAGCTGCGACCTACAGGCAGTACAAATGTTGGATAAACCGGAGAGCAAAACACAGAATTTAAGTCAACAGGAAATCTTAAGGCTCATACCATGACAATATTTGCTCCAGACAACAGAACTTCACACTTGTGCCTCTCCCTGCATCACTGTTATCACCAGCTCATGCACAACCTGACTTACTCTGTCACAGGTCAGGGAGCTTTTGAGGTGCAATCAGAACCTGAGCTGCCCACACCTGACCTGACACCAGCTGTACAAAACACCGGTGCCTGAGCCTCTCGGAGCTTGTGTAGGATCTTTGTGGCCCACATTTGAGAAACAATGATACATTTTAAAAAGTCACTACCAAGGCAACCAACAGAAAGTAAGACTGAACAATACAACTCCACCAGCTATTTAAAGAACATATTGCTACAAGGTAGAAAAACATGGTGCCTCAGCCCATCAGTGAGTCCAGAGAGCAGACATATCACTAGTCAAGGAGCTGGGCAGGGCTCAGACTCAAACCAGTCAGTGTCTAAACCAGGGAGTTTTGAACTTCCTACACCAGGGAGCTACAACAATAAAACAAGGCTGTTTGTCTCACGATCCAGAGGACACGAGTCATGATTTCTGTCTCCCTACCCACGACCCCTCACGTTACAGACACTGGCAGACTGGGAGGTGCTGTGCTTCACCCTCGCAGATAATAAGAGTTTGGAAATAACTTACTGATAGTAGACTGTTGACAGAGGGCTAGAAGAAACCTCATTAAGAGCTGAAGATAAGTCTTCCTCAGAAAGATTAGAATTCAAACCCACGAAGACCAAACACTTCCAAGAATATGACACACAGAGAGGAAGCCTGGAGTGCACCGCAGTGCTGACAGGTGGGTGTGGCAGCACAGCTATGGAATTTAACAGTGCCAGAGCACTGCAGAAACAGCAACAATAAATGCCAACATAATGGAGAAACTAAAACGGGCTACTTTTAGAAAACAGTTCTTTATCTCCACAGAAAAGCAAACATTCCATTCTGCTGTGGACTTTGTAAACAGCCAGAGAAAACACTGGAGGAAATACAAATACCCATCACATACCTTTCAGCAGCTTGCTAAAATCTAAGTTGCTCTGTGCTACCAAGTGGGGCACAACCTTCTGATAAAGACATAAGACCTGAAGCAGTGCAGCTTTCAGAAGCAGTGTCTCAGCATCATCTGAAACTAAACAAAATGTTTCCATAATTAGTTTCTTCTTCCTTCATAGCAAGAGCAGTGTCGCACCTCCATTACCCAGCATGAGAATTAATTACTAACTGTATTTCCAGCAGACTTGCCTAGGAAATGACCTGCTATCTTCCCAACAAGAAGAATGAGAAAAACACCCACGGAATCTCCAGTTTCCTTCCCCAGCACTCCTGTACGAATACTTTCAGAACTAAATCCACTTATTCAGTGCCGTTTCTAACTTGACTCACAAGTGCTCGCACATATAAAACACAACCTGAACATCTGAATACTCACTGTAAGAATCCCACCAGCCCCACTGCTGTTTAATGTAAGGCTGAACAACAGGAAAAGGTGAAGGAAAGGATATGGTCACACTGCTGATTTCTGGGGACACTACTTTTAGCTAATGTCAGGTAGGTTTGGCTGGGGAAGTGCACGAGACAGCACACTACAGTTTGCTGCAAAATTATTATTTCAGTTAAAAACTTCTTTCTTTCCTTTTCCCCTTTCCAAACAAGACTTCTCAGTGTAATCTCTTGGCAAGAGGCAGACAACAAATACCTGTATGAAAGAAACACCAATAGCACTTAAGGCAACTGTTTACTTCCTAGGAAAAGCCACCTCAGGTTTCAGTTGTAACATGAGGAGGCATAAAAGCTACTTGTTATCCAGTCTTTAATGAAAGGAAGCAAAGTACATGGACCAAAACAATTAACACCTAATTTTTTTCCTGTTAACTTGGTCTCCCTCAGGGAGTTAGAAAGAACTGGATGAATACCATGGATAAACTTTGTTTGCCTGAGACTCAGCTCCCATTAGATAATAATTCTCTAGTGGCCACAACGCAAATAAAGCTGTAAAAGGTGAACTGGGAGTAAGTGACAGCATTACCACCTCGGAATGCTGAGGAACTACAGCTACAGTCCTACAGAATTTAGCTGCTCCACTTGTTTCCAAGCCTTGGACTGTCAGTGCTGACAACATTTTGCTGCCCAAAGAGAGGCACAAGACATCCACTGAAAAACCTTTTGCTCCAGGAAGTCTCTCTGTGGAACATGCCCTCTGAAGGGCAAAACTGGTTGCAGATTTATCTCTAGCCTACAAGGAAAACTTCACAGGTGGTTGGCCAAGATGTAGACAATCCTGAAACTTCTCATTCCCTGCAATAGGACTGTGGAAGTAAGCCAGGAGGACACTGGGTCTGAGAGAGGAAAACTGAAGCCTTCACTCCATCCATCTCCCCCTCTCCCAACACTCACAATTCCACTCTTGTGTTACATCAATACAAGCATTTGTGTAGCCACAGTAACTAACTGCTAAAAAGAAAAAAAAAAAAAAAAAAAAGACCTCCTGGTAAAATAACTTGGACAAACAAAAATCTCTCCAAAAATTATTTTTCAGGCATATCAGCCTCCCTGCAAATTTTATTTTGTGGCTGCGAAACAACTACTAGCATGGAAAGGTCAAGGGCAGGAGGGCTGAGTTCAACAAGAGGAACAGCAGAGCCCTGCACCTGAGAAGGAGCAGACCCCTTCAACAGTGCATTCTGGGGGCCACTCGAGTGGAGAGCAGGTTGCCAGGGAAGGATCAGAAGGCCCTGGTGTCCTGGTGTAAGGGAGTATCTCCTTCCACTCCTCTCAGCACTGGCAAGGCCAAACCAGGAGTGCTGTGCTCAGGTCTGGACTCCCCAGAACATGGAGACACTGGAGAGAGTCCAGCAAAGGCTCACAAAAATGGTGAAGGAACTGGAAGACCTCTCCCGTGAGAAATGGCTGGGACTGTTCAGACTGAAGAGAAGGCTCAGGGGCATCTTAATGAGTACGAACACCTGAAGTGAGACTGCAAAGATGAGGGGCAAGGCTCCTCCCAGAGGCACCCGGTGGCAGGAGCAGAGACACTGGGCACAAAGTGAAATACAGGAACACTCTGAGTGTCAGGAAACACTTTTTCACTGTGAGGGTGATCAAGCTCCCACAGAGGCTGCCTAAAGAGGTCCTGGAGTCTCCATCCTGGGAGATGTTCGAAAGCTGTGTGAACGTGGACCTGGGTAACCAGGTTTAGGCAGAGATATCAGGCAAGATGATTCACAGAGATGCCTTCCAACCTCAACCCTTCTGTGATCCTGGGACAGCAAAGTCAAACTGCTTAACCCTCTAGCAGCAGGGCCAGCCTATATGTTCAACTGTGTTTCAGGCAATTCTAATGGCCTGAAGAACTGAACAAACAAACGCTGAGTGAGACCTACACAAGTGAGATCTGGATGCTGCTGAAGTGAAGGGTGGGATGAGGGTTTCACAACACCCATTCCCACAGAGTTAAGAAGCTGTAACTCCATCTGCTTTGGCCTACCATGCTGCTCAGTAACTTCTGTCTCAGTCATTGCCTTCACAGTGGAGACATCACCTTCCATTTCCTCTGCTGGGCTGTCGTTGTGTTCTCTCTCTTGCTTCAGAAGGGACTGCCAGACAGCCATGATACTGCTCATGTCTGGTAAAACCTAAAAGCAAAAAGGGTAAATTGCAATAGCTCTCCTTTGTAAGACAAAGCTCCTGTGACAAATATATCCTCAAACACCCAACAGGAAGATTTGCTGCTCTTCACAAAGGTTGGAATTGACCTTGTGTGCTATCAGGGAATGAGCTGAAATCAAGCACTGTACTTCCACTTTTGCAGAATGTAAGTACTGGAAAGAACATCTTACTGAAAAGGTTTCCTGTGAAAAATTCGTTTGGTTCTTCTTCCTCATGGTATATTTTCAAGTCAAGTGCTCTCTTGTTTAGTAATTTCTGAGTAACCTCTGCTGGCTACATTGACTTGAACCAGGAAGAGAACTTGCTTCCTGCCCTTGGGAAGTCATTTGCAGCACAACAGCCATTATTGTTACAAATCTGTCACCACAGAATTTTATTTGCATTCCCATCAGACAGGCATGTCAGGAAACGTAAGCTCCTACCTCACCATTTCATCCACAGCCTCCCCCAGGATACCATCTCCTGGCTCCTAGGCTTCAACCACTTGAGGAGAAAGTACAGAGAGCAGTTTTCTGCTGCCTGCAAAATGCCTCCTTGGCAGCCCCCAGTTGTCTCTTGCTTTCTACCTTGCTGACAGCTTCTCTGTAGAGCTGCACAAACTCCTGCACTGTTGGCAGCGTGTAGATTTGTGACCTTTGCCAGGTTTCTTCAGACAAACAGTGCTCAATGTTCCTCAGGGCTCTTCTCAGCACCATGGATATCAGTGACAGGATGCTGTGCTTCACCACTGTGCTGGGCAACTGAAGAAGGAAGTGAATTAGTGACATTTCAGTGATTCCTGCTATGGCTTTGCATAGAATCTGTACTTCGAATGTGTTAAAATTGGTCAATGAATTAATTATTTTCTAGATCTTGGCTAGCAGTAAAGAATCCATAGGTTTTCAGATTCCCAGCCTAAACCACTAGCAGAGAGTGGCAGAACTGGTGCTTCTGAAAGGCGCCTGGAATCAATATCAGTGGTTTTAACTCGTTTTCCAGTGCTTCCCCAAGCCAGATTTATGCTGGGGCAGACAATACAAAACACAGGTAATTAAAAAACTTAAGAAATTTCTTGAATGATCACACACTAAAATCAAACAGTACTAACTGGGACAGAAAAGTCACTGAAATACTATAGACTGCTCTTACTTTCAACCCCTGGGTGAACATTATTTTATTGCACACTGCAGGGACTGTTGTTACCATCACCATCGAAAGCAATCTGGGAAGAGGAATAAATTCTGAAGTCCTAAAACACTTGGAGATCTCTGGTTGAGCCTCATAGATCTGGAAGGTAAGAAACAAAAGAAATAAAAATTAAGCCCCACTGATACAGTCCCAGAGATGACAGCTTCTTCTGGGGAGCATTATACAGAAGGATTTTGACTTGTTGGAAGTAATGGCAACATTAAACGTCAATTTTTATGCAAAAATGCCACAGAGCATTCTCCAGAGTCCTACTCAACTAAATGACCCTGGTATGCAACCAACATCCCTGCTAAGGCCACCCCTTTTCAAGAGATTCCAGATCCTACTTGCTCATTTTAAGCTAAACAAAGAGGAAGTGGAACACTCACAAATGACAAAACGTTCTTCTAGCTGAGCTTTGATGCTGTTGCATCTCAAAACATACATCACTGATGTGATGTTTTCCACTGTTTCTTACACCAAAATTCCCTCCTTCTCAGTTCAGTTTAAATGTTTACAGAGCCTCCTGCTCTGAGCATGGTGTTTCACCATCATTCATACTCTTACCTTCTTGAGTAACTTCATGTTGTCCATCCAAGCAGACATCACTCTAGGAACAAAGGAATAGTGGGTCTCCTTGAAGTATCTATTCAATAAATCTGGACATACTTTGAGAATATTCACCACGAGATCAGCGACCATTTCATCTTCTGTTGCAGTTTTTAAAGCAAGCAGGAAGTGCAGAAGTACCACATTTCCTCCCCTGTTGAAGACAAAAAAAAAAAAAAAAAAAAAAAGACTTTGAGTAAGAAATCCTTATTTTGATACTTCATATGGGATGTGAACTCTGCAGCTCCTCTAACTGTTAATTGAAGGCAAGATCTCTCACCCTCCTGGCATAATTTCTGAGCTTATACTCAGAGAAGTAAGAAATGAATTTACCTCCACGTTTTCTGCATGACAACAGTGAATTATCACTGCACATTTCAGGGCAAACGTGATAACTAGTGAGGTCTCTTTTGCTTCTAGCAAAAAATCCATGTAACATTCCCAGTTGCCCAGTGACTTACCTGCCAGAAGTTCCAAGACTTGGATCATAGAACGTTATGCCATGTTTCAGAGAGCAGCAGAGGTCCATCAAGAAACTATGCACAAGTTCTCGTACCATTGCTTTTCCCACCTCCTCAGAACCTTGAGCCACCTACAAAAACCAAAAAGGAGTAAAAAAAGGCATATGAGATTTGGCATCACAGATATCAACTTCACTCTACATTTTTATACGGCTGCTCTTGGAGAAGTACTGAAAGAAACTTTGGCTTTTGTTCAGATTAAGAAGAGAAGCTTCAGGACTTGAAGGTCCCTTCCAACCCAAACCGTTCTGTGATTCTACGATTTCATTAACCTTCTAAGTCCAAAACAACTCAAGATGCCTATGGATGAGAAGACTCTTGACAAGTGTGGCTGGGAAATCATGAATCTATGACTTGCATGGACTGCCAGGAATAGTAACAACTTAATATTATTCAGAACTGAAAGGCATGCTTATGAACGGGGTTGGAGATTTGCACAGCTCCAAGCAGACAACTACTGGAAACAGATCCCCTCCAAAGGGTGTTTACAGTAGATCAGGATGGGAGTGGCAGGGTCATAAGCATCTGGTAGAGAAATACAAGAGGGCAGACACAAAAGTAAAAAATCTGTAGCCAAAACCCAGTGAGAAGGAGCGGAAGTTCAGGGTTCTTTTTAAACAAGCTCAGTTGATTCCTCTTTTTGAGCTCATTAAGCTCAGAACAATTGGGAGCTGTTTCAGAAGCTGTGGGCTGTAAGAGGAGGGAAAGAAAAGGCAACACAAGGACTAAGAGTAACAAAGAAATAAATGACCAGACCTTTAAATCCTCAGGGCTGACATCAGTAATCCCATTCCAAGAGTACAGTGAAGCGATGTGACGCAACACCTCCGCAGTGAAAAAACGCACCTTCTGCGTTTTGCTGACATTTTTGTTATGAACCACCTAAAAATGAGACAAAAGCAAACTCTTCTAGTTATTGCAAGTTATCACACAATCAGGGCAAAACAGCAACACACTTCACTCTTCTATCACACACAGAGCTGGCTCTCCTCAGCAGGGCAGCAGGAAGGTTCTGCCTGTCCCGTCAACACTTCTCTCACAGGCTCCTGCTCCACCTTGGCCCAACACCAGCCTCTGCAAACGCTGCATGTGCTGGACAGGACAGATGTTCACCTTCAACTGAAGAGCACAGACCATGTTTAGAGCATCACAGCCACAGGCTAGAACCAAGGGAACCTGGGCCTAGACATGCTAAAGCCTATACAAATAAAGTCTGAATGAAAGGGAATACACAGCCAAAGAAGCTTCTCAAAAGTTCTTCTGCTGTGTTTTACTGCTGGCATTGCTTTAATTCTCATTTTTCTTGCTAAGCTGAAAGAGTCATACAGTGTGCTGGGGTCCACCAATAATGTAACAGCTCATGACACATGATTCCAACACAGGAAAAGCTTCATTTGAAAAACAAAGTTTCAAAGAGGTTTATTTTATATTTAAATGGTAGCTTTTTTATTCTCCTTCTCTTTCATGTTATTGCTACAGCAAAATGAAAGAACATTTTTAGCTTTAATTGGTCAGTTGTGAAAATCCCAAGTCTGAGGCAGGCTCTTATACGGCTACACTCTAAATTTGAAACCATTTTTTCTTCCTTCTCTCAACTGTTCATCCAACAGCTTATGCAACATTGCTACACAGCAGTTCAGGTGAGTTATTTAAAAAATCATAGATATTGGTGCTAAAAACATTTTTAAAGAAATAAAATACATCTCAGGTGCAGCTGCTCTACAAGCAACAAGTGCATCCCAGGGAATAGGCAGGGCCATGCTCAGAAGGTGACAGAGCACAGGAAAGGCAGCCACCACTAAACCAACTCGCACACCTTCCAGCAACTCCTGCTTTCCCGTTTTCAATTCTGAGACAGTGATATAGCCAAGCTACCAACCTCCAACACACACTATCAGTCACACAGACACTCAGCAGCACACTGCCAGCAGCCCCAAGAACAGAACACCGTGAGAAATCACTGCAGAACTGTTTCCAGCAGTGAGGAAAATAGAAAGCATAAGACAACACAGTTTCAGGGGTGTATCATACCTTAGTTCTCAGTGTGGAAAGTAGAAGACTGACAGTAGAAACTCTGTCTTCCTTTATTTCAGAGCGAAGAATACCTGGAATGAAATCTAAGAGGACATTTCAAATGTTAAGTCATTTGAAAAGCTGAAAGCTCTTTTCATACTAAAATGCTTCAGGGAATTCATACCCATATCTCTTCCATGTCACATTACTTATCTTGCTCTTATATTCCAGGATGAACCAAAAGGCAGCAATCAGAGCTCCGAAGGATGATGTGTCTGTGATTACAGTGATGAGCAAGTGATGCTGCTAAACCTGCTCTCACCTTGACTGGCTAATTCACCAACTTGCTGATTAACACTGCTACAGCATCTGTCAACTTTAAACACATTTTGGGCCCTGAAATGCCATACATAAATTCATATTCTTCCCATTGAAGCACCTGTAATTGTTGCACTGAGTGATTCTCAAACGTTTGGAGATTCCATCACCAACCACGTGCATCATTTTTTGGCTCACATGTGCATCCCAAAGTCAGACAACTTCAGTTTACAGAGAGCTCAGGGCTCTTAGAGGGGAATGAAAGCCAGCTGTGCTGACTGGGCCGAGGTGTGCAATTCCCAGCCCGAAAGAACTGAACAACTGCCAGCATCTAAAGGAAACCAGCAGCCCTGGGGTAGCAGGAGCAAGAGAAGTAAATAATTACAGCCAGTTCTCAGTCCCCTGCCATAAGAGAAATGACCAGCTGCCAGCTAATGGCTTAAGGGCCTTTCTTTAAGCAGTATTTCTAGACACCTTCCGAATTCTCTCATAACTTTACCAAGGGTCACAATTCACAGGGCAGAAAGGCAACTGAAGTACACACTTTTCAAAAGAATATTAATGCAACATATCCACTGTTACTGTCTTACGAGCAAGGCTGGAGGCCATGGATTTTTTTTGTTTATTGACTCTGTGACTCAAAGTTTTATATTAGATTTACTTTTTTTTAAATCTCTCTCACCAAAGACTTTCTATTTTTGCAGTGTTTTAGCGGTTAGCATATTGTTCTTAAGCAGAAGAGGCTTACTCTACCAAAGAAGTTTAAAGCTTTTCAGGTAATAAGATTAAAACATATACATTTTGCTTCTCATTAGTCCGCTCTACCTGGTCCACTTTTTTAATTAGGTCATATTGATTATCACCTATAAATGAGTGTGCCTTAAAAAACAAAAACCCAACAAGCAATTAGGAAGTACCTTTTAATTCCAGCACCTGTGCCAAGATTGCATTGTCACCAGCAATGAGAAAGGAGAGAGCAAACTGAATATAGGCCATGCGGACATCTGTTCTCCCCTGGAAACATAAAAATGTAAATATAAAATAAAACAATGTTGTTAGCACACAAATTGTACCCAACTGCAGGATCAATACTGCAACTGCTGGTTATCCGTAGAAGTGCCACAAATGGGTAAATGAAACCACTTCTACAAACACGCTGCATGCAGCCACAGACAAACATTTACATGCAATGCATCCACAGCATATTCAGCTAAAAAACTTCTTGCATTAAGCAGATCACTTTTACATAAAATGGAAAATGTCATAGTTCACATGCTTTTCAATTCTCAAGATATGAGACTAGGCCACAGATTTAAAGAAAAAGGAAACATTAACAGCAGTTTCATGCCAAACCCTGCATCCCTGAACTTCCTGGCTTGTGCACTGCTTGGTCAGTTCACAAAAGTGCCAATAAAAAGGGGGAAATATAAAACCACCAACTCAGGCACAGCGGAAGCAGTGAAAGCTTGACCTGTAACAGCACCATCGGATATGAACGTTGAATCACAGAATGGTTTGAGTTGGAAAGGATCTTAAGGATCACCTCATTCTACCCCCTGCCATAAACAGAGACAGCTTCCACTATCCCAGGTTGCTCCAAGCCCTGTCCAACCTGGCCCTGGACACCTCCAGGGATGGGGCCGTGACAGCTTCTCTGGGCAACCTATGCTGGACAGCATCTCATCACCCTCACAGCCAGGAATCTCCTGCCAATATCTAATGTAAATATGCCCTCTTTCAAATAAAGTCACCCCTCACCCTATCACTGCACTCCCTGACAGAGTCCCGCCATGATTTACCATTTTTTTTTAAACCTGCTCTGCAAAATTAACCTGCATGTGAAGAAGATTCTGAGTAGGCAAAAGAAAAGGCAGCAGGGACTCGTGGAGTGCTGAAAGAAGAAATAAAGAGAAACAAACAAGATTTTGCTGTAAGCTTTGGGCTTGGTATTTTTGCATTACAAACTCACCTCTGATAGCCAGTTGTGACATAATTTCATTGAAAGCTGTACAAGAGCAAGACCTTTTGGATGCTTGTTTCCTTGGACCTTACTCGAGTATTTAGGCAGTTTGTGGTCCAAAGACTACACCCAAGCACTTAAAATCAAGGGTGGAGGTACTTCCACTTTCTGTGGAATCTGACAATTCCAGAACTATAAAAGGTGCTTCCAGGGAAAAAGGGATGTGTTTGGTTTTTTGCCTTCCACTCGATTGCTAAATAAAGAAAAAGTCTGAATTTTCGCCTCAGATGGCCCAAACCTAACACAAACTTATACATCCACTCTGCAAGTAATCTTTAAAATCCAGAAACAATATGTCAACATTGCAAACAATACTGGATTTATTATACACTTGCATTTGGAATGACACATAAATATTCTTGTTCTGGTTTGGGTCAATCCTGACTATTTTTAGCAAACAGGGAGGGAACAAGAGACTTTTCTTCTGGAAAGAGAGGAGTGACTTTTTCTCCTCACTCACATATTCTTCTTAAGGACTTCCACCTAGAGGTTATTTAGAACTCCTGTTTATGTTTTCAAATGCACTTACTCTGTATTAGTACCAGGCAATATCCCCTCTCCAACTCCCACTGATTTCAGTGGGAGCAAACTGCAAAAAGACTGACTAGTTTTCAGGAGTTCACTATCACTTTCACTGTGTTTTAGACACTAGAAGGGCAATTCACAGACACTGTACATTTACATTTCTCCACAGCCTGTTGGAAACACGTAAGGCATTTTCATGTGTCCAGTAAGGCACAATCAAGGATTCAGCCTGACACAGCACAGGAAGGGAGAGTTAAGTTCTTGCAGATGAAAATACAGCCAACGCTGGCAACAGCTTTGTTCTAAACAGTTAACCAAAAACCTGATGGAGCCATGGCATAGCATTCCATTGCATGCAGCACCTTAATTTACCTTTTTACATCTTCTTTTCAACAATCCAGGCAGGTATTTGTTATTGAAATCAAAATGACTGAATACATCCCTTGCTGAATCCGGGCCTTGAGCCACCATTGCTGATAACAGTGTGAGGCACCCTTGGCTCATCCTGAAAAAACAAAGCAGAGGTAAAACCTGCAGGTTACTTCCAGGATGATGGCTATACAAACCACCAAACCAACAGATTAAAACTTAAAGAGAAAACAGAAGGGAAGTTAAACAATCAAAGTAATTATTTTAGGCAGTAGTAACAGCAGCTGAGAAAGAGGGATGAGGGAAGAAGGGAGAAGGAAATGCCTTTTTATATTCTTCCCCAAAATTAAGCTGTAACGTGAGGCTGGATATTCCCTTTATAAAGTAGTTTAAAAGGCAGAAAGTGCCAAAATTAACACTCTAAGATGACCTGTTCACGGCAGTGGGGTTGGACTAGACAACCCTTAATTATTCTATGATTCTATGAACTCCTAAACTCATAGAGGTTTGCCATTAATTTCAAGGGGACTATGTCTGACCTCCATCACCTGAACAGCCACTACCATGAACAGATTTGTAATCTCTCTACCATGTTTCTGTCATGGACAATCTGTAAAAAGCCATGTGATTCAAACAGAGATCCCATCTAGACACACAATAAAGAAAACTCCTCTGCACACCAAAGAGGTTGCAGAGAAAATGCAGAGCGTTTCCCATCAGAAATCTGCAGCCTCCTCTCTGCAGGTTCTAGAAGGATTTCTCCAGAACCTGCAATCTTCAAACATTCAATCAGAAGTGCACATCTTGCGCAGCCTCAACATTTGTTTCCAGTATGCATACTTGAGATCCTTTGTCCAGTTAAAATGCCTGCTGCAATAAGATCAGCTGCGCTGTTCAGGAAGCACAGCTGTGTCTGTGAACTGGGAAAGCAGAGAAAGATTTTCCAATTCTGCTCAAGGACTGAATGACAAGTTGTTTGCCTTGGACAAGCCAATTTCAGCCTGTTCTTTCCTCTGCTTTCCTCCTCCTCCCAGGTTTGTACTGAAATGTCTCCGGCATTTGCAACTTCTTTCTCCTATCCACATGAGCATGAGAAATTGTTTGGTCTGGACTAGATAACACAGTCATTGAACAACCTAAAATGACCTCAGATGTAAGAGACTGAAAAATTACAGAAGAAAAGCCAGTCTGAAAGAGAAAAATCTATTATAAACATGGAAAGCTGACTCCAAAACATAGAGAGAAATAAAGCACTCAAGAGCAGCTCTTTTTGCTATCACAGGAAGACTGCACATCATATCCCTGCTCTCCACAGTACATTTCACCCCACAAATTAAGTAGCATTAAAATAAGAGGACTCAAAGTGCCACCTATGTCAGCTCTCATTAGGACAGGCCCAACTGATGAAAACTACAGCTTCAGGAAAGTATCCTACAGCAGTGGATTGTTTGATGTATCAGAGCTTCCACTTTGCAAAGACTTCCACAGGCAATTATTTTATGACAAGTGGAAAAGGATTATTAAATAAAGGTGGATTATTAGCAATAAGTCAAGATGAATTTTGCAACATCTAGTACAGTCCCTCCAGATCAACTGACAGATTCTCCACCAGAGCACCAAGAAGTCTTACTTGTGATTTCCAGAATACAAAGCAGCATAGACCAGTTTCATATAGGAATGAATCAACTTCTTGACAATGTTCATTCCCACAACAGAAAAATGTGAGAGGTCGCTGGCTGTCCTCAGTAAAATGGCTTCTAGAGCTTGAAAGATTAACAGCATCTGCAGGGTAAAAAACTATGTTAACATCTGACAAGATCAGGTAAGATTTGAAATTATTAGCTGAGCAAACAGTAATAACCACCATTGACAAAGAATAACCCCACTCCAAGAGAAAAGCTTCCACATATGAAAGTGACATCAACTTCTAGATTCTCTCCCAAATTAATGCTTCTTCTTTGAGAAGATCACTTTGGAGAGCAAGTAGTTTCAAGGAATCAGTGCTTCAAGAGATGATTGCTCCGAAGGAGACTACGAAAAATGAAATGCACTGGAGAAAAACATCGAGGCTGTTCCAGTCTCACAATTAATTCCCTCCACAAGAATCCAGAATCCATACAGCACTGGGCTGTGCCCATTACAAACATCAGCCCCTGTCACCAACAGGCTATTGAGGAAAGGCTGTCACTGAACACAACACAGGCAAAAATGACTCTGAAAGGCAAAGAACAGCAAGTGATAGCTAAAAAGCCACACAATACAATACTACGTTGTGAGCAGTTAGCAATGCTGCACCAGCGTTCACAGTAAAAACTGTGAATTGAACCCTTTGTTCATTCATCATATTCTGATGAGAATAAACTGTGTCCAGCTAAAATAAGAATAATAAAGTCAACTTTACCAGCAGCTTCCTAGAAATACTAATGTATCAGGGAGATACCTAAAAACACTTTACTTTCACTAGACTACTTTTGGCTTGCTTTCTTAACTGCTTCTATTGATCCCCTTATTTCCTAAAAGATCTTCTGATAACATTTAAAGAACCTTAACAGCTTGATTTGGACAGGACTATTGGTTGTGTGTGTCATTAAATCCAGGAACATCTATGAACTGAAAAGAGCAACTCCCAGTCAGTAGGTGCTTCTGCCACTGCCACTTCCAGAAAAAAAAACCAAACCAAAACCATATTAAATTATCAGAGTTATCTACACCACAAAGCATTTATCCACAGAACCACAGAATATCTTGAGCTGGAAGAGACCCACAAGGATCATCCAGTCCAACTCCTGGTCCTGCACAGACACCCCAACAGCCCCATGCCTGAGAGCGTTGTCCAAACGCTCCTGGTATTCTGGCAGCCTTGCCGGCTGTGACCATTCCCTGGCGACCTTTTGTTACTTCCTCCCCAGGGTGGGATTGCTGGAATTGTAGCCGCCTGAATTACAACCCCCGCGTCCAACTTACTTCACTTTCAGGCTTCCTTTCTCCATCGAGAAGCTTGAATATCTCAGCACACTCCATGGAAATTTTCACGTATCCCTCCACGACATCGTACACTTGAGGGGATGGCAGCGTCTTGGCGACGGACACGAAGGTCTCCAGCCCTGCAAAGAAAGCCACAGCGTCACCCGGCGCGCACCGGCGCCACGTGTGGGGCCGCTCCGGGCCGGCGGCGACCCTGAGGGGGCCATGTGCGCCGCCCCCGCCAGCAGCAGCATCGGTGCCACCCCCGCGGGCCGCCTCAGCCCGGGCCGGCCGCCTCAGCCCGGGCCGGCCGCCTCAGCCCGGGCCGGCCGCCTCAGCCCGGGGCGCGCCGTTCCCGCCCCGCAGAGCCCTCACCCACCCCGGGCGGCGGCCGCGGGGTCCCGCAGCAGCGCCTTGAAGCGGGCGCCATTGAACTCCTCGTCCCGCGGGCCACAGGCGCGCTTAGCCGCAGGCTCCCCGCTCCGATCGCCGGCCTCCCCGCTTCTCTTCCCGGCCATGCTGGATCCCGACCCGGCCCAGCCCTGCCCCGGAACCGCCGCCGCTCCCGCAGGAAGGGGCGGGCGGAACGCGACTAGGCCGGCGCGTCTCGTCTGTGGCTGCGGCCTGGCCTAGCGGGAGGGCTTTCCCAGCAGCTACTGCCCAGGTGGGCAAAAAGAATTAAAAAAAGTTATCATGGAATGGTTTGGAAGGGGCCGTAACGATCATCTCGTTCCGCCATCCATTCGCACCCCCTGCCACGGGCAGGACACCTTCCACTGTCCCAGGTTGCTTCATGCCCCGTCCAACCCGGCCTTGGACACTTTTAGGGGCCCAGGGGCAGCCACAGCCTCTCTGGGTACCCTGTGCCAGGGCCTGCCCACCCTCACGGCCGAGAATTCCTTCCCAATATCCCATCTGCAGCGGTCTCATCTATCGCTGCTTGCAAGGCCAAGCAGGTTTTTGTCATCCCAGTTTCCCAGGACTTGCAGCCCCCTGCGATCCTGAACCAACACGGCTTAAACTTCGGAGTGGAAGGGGAAAGCACGGAGTGCCGGGAAGCAGAGAGAGGAGAGAACTTCCTCAGATACTCCTCTCTTTCCGGGAAAGGGAAAGGCTTCGGGGTGACCCTACTGTGGCTTTCCGGTACCTGAAGGAGCCCACGGGAAAGACAGAGAGGAACTATGAACTATTTACAAGGGAAGGAGTGACAGAACAACGGGGAATGGCTTCCCGCTGCCAGAGGGCAGGCTTAGATTAATTAACGTCTAACTCTTCCCTTGCTTTCAGCAAGAGTTATTCCAGGACAAGCACAGTGATAAGGAGGAATGGAAAAAGCCTTGTTCTAATTAACTGTTACTTTATGGAATGACAACAGTTGAAACAGTAGTGGAAGATAAAGGAGATTATTTCAGTGAAAAAAAAAAAAAAAAGAAAGATAAAGATCTACCCAAATCCAAACCAGATTTTTTTTATATATATATATGTACAAGTAATAGAGACAGCATTAGTATCTTCCTGGGCTTTTTCAAATTATTTTTTTAGCAGAATACTGTAAAAAAAAACCAAAACCAAACAAAAAGAGGAAAAAAGAAAGAAAAAAAAGAAGTGATCCAGAAGAGGGCAACATTCACAGCCATTCTAAGACGTAGGATGAACAAATGCTTTCACAATGATGGAAGATGCTGCGATGCTTTAAGAACAGAAGGTAGAGGAAAATAAAAGAAGGTGAAGCTGGAAGACAGAAAAGGGTAAATAAAAGGAGTACATGAGACTGGGGGGGGGGGGAAGGAAAATATGAATTGCCAGACACTAGGTACAAGGGCTTTTTACAAGTAATTTATGAGAACAAAGCTAAAAAACATCTTACTGCTGCTAGTGACATCATGCTCCAAGGTCTGATAATAATTTCTATTTCTAGGAATTCTTAAATTTAACTCACTACATTCCAACTACTTTTCTGCCTGTTTAGATGGCAGTTCCATCTGGAATTCACTTTAGTGTAGCAAATTCTATGCAAAGGTACAGACTTTTCAGTTGTTCCATAGAACACTTTTGGTGGTTCTTCTGGATGATGGGAATTCTTTGTTTCAACCTTACAGTTTTCTTGAAACTTAAATTTTTGCAGGCATCCAAATAATTTGCAATTCCAGAAATTGGTAGGCACATAATATGGAAAGTAAATAACTTTCTCAAGAGGGAGTTGCTTTGTTATTGAGGGGATGAAAAGGAAGGCTAAAGCTAGTAGAACTAGGAAAAAATACTTAACACTGTTTTAAAAGGCTCAAAGTACCTGTATTGAGACCTTCAAGGTAAAAGTCCTAGTTACCAGACTTACGAGCCTGATAGTTATCACACCATATTTCATGGTTCTAGTATTTTAAAAGTACTGCAGAATGCGCCTAAAAATTATTTTTATTCCAACAGTTCAGTTATTCTCTCCCCTCACTGCCTGTGTAGCTGTTAGAGGCTTCCAGGAGGCTGGGGAAGCTGACTGCTGGTTTCATTTCCAGCCAGGTCACTTTCATGTTCTGCTGGAGTGCACTTCGAAGCCTGTGTCCTTTTCTTTCTCTATTTTGTCTGACAGCTTTCCTCCCCCAAGTCTGTTTTTTGGCAAGCAGCATTCATGGAGGGCCAGTCAAAGACCTCAGGCTCAGACAAAATTCATCTGCTCTGTTGTGCTAATATATGTGCAACAGATGGGAGCAGCAAACGAGTCAAGTAGTAACTTCTGAGCTGCCCAGTTTCTCAGTAAATCAAAATATTCTTCTGCGATTCTTGCCAGATAAACTTATCATCACATCCAAGTTACACACTGCCCCTCTGGCATTTTCAAGTCTGAAAAACAATTCCTGGTCCCTTGCATGAACCTCAGCTCTCTGCATTGTTCAAGGAACAGTTCTAGATACCAGACTATTTGAGCCAAGCGACCCTTTCCTGCCTCAGTTAGACCTCTGAAGCCTTTGCTGCCCTGAACATTGTGTAAACAGCCAAGCCCCAGCCCTGCAGTCCTGCCCAACTCGCCTTTGCCTCCCAAACCTGAACCTTCTTCTTTACTGGGGGATCCTCACTTATGCAATCCTGAAGGCAAAAATCTGATCTGGCAGATGAGGCCGTTTCTAGCACAAAAGCTTCACCAAGGTTTCTCTTCTGATTTCAGCTTTAAACATGCCTGTCCTTCTGTCCTGGTTTAGGGCAAATTTGTGAGGAAACCTCCGAAGGGGTTCCTCAGGAAAAGCAAACGCAGATGGCTCCTCCCCCCAGCCGGTCCGGGGAAAGGACTTCCTCGGAGAAAAGTGGAAAAAACTATTTATTTAACAAACAAAATGCCCACAAATGCAAAGAATGAATAATATGAAACAATAAAACCTCTGCCCGCTCCAAAGAGAGATGACAAACTGAGGCAGTCCGTGCCGTGGGTGCAGCTCAGCTCCCTCAGTCTCTCACCAGCCCCACTCCCTCCGGAGCTCCAGGCCCCCCAGGCCGCAGGTGCGAGTCCTCCCTGCTCATCTGGGTTTTTCAGTCCACAGCAGATTTAAACAGTCCCAAGAAAAAGGAAAAAAAAAAAAAAACAACAGTCCAGGGAGTCCTCTCTGCCCTAGCTAGCTAAAACTAACTAAAAGCACAGGAGATCTCTGTCCCACCGCTGCCCGTGCCTCGGACGAACACCGGAGAGCAGCAATGTGGGGGAGTCAGGCAGTTTCCTCAAAACAAACTGCGCCGCTTCTTTCTCCCCCTTCGCTCCCAGAACGAGTTTTAAAGGTACAGAACACAATATACAGCACAAACAGAACAGACGATTGGGGATACAAGCAGCATAAAGTCACCCTACCACACCTTCTCAGGCAGCCCCTATCTCCAGCCTTTAGCATAGATTCCTGCTGTTCTGTAGCTAATACTTGCCACCCCTCGAGATTAAGTCTCTTGATATGCGTTTACATCACTCCCTAACCACGTCCTCGTGACCCTCCCCAAACCCAGCCTGATCTCCAGATGAGATCAACCTCTCCCTGCAGATGAGGGACCGTCTCTGAGTAGGACTGCTGACAGATCTTTGCATGATCCCAGCTATACAGCCCGTGCTCATCCCAGCCCAAACCTATCCTTTAAGCTCACTGGTGTTCGGGTACCCCAGTTACAGTTACAGTAACCCCTGTGGTGGTTCCACTTCAGGGCCATCTGGGAGTTGCGATTCCCCACCCTACACTCCTTTGGTAAGAAATGCATTAGTTTCTTAAAATAAAATTTTCATTTTATGTATAAATTAACTATAGAAAGCATTTACAGGGAATACATTTAATCCAAAATCACATCTTTAAAACTGTAGTTCTCAATGTTCACTCTTAGTTTATGCAATTATTACAGAGAAAAGTTTCCTTCAGTTTTTCCCAAAATTTCAAGTGTGATACAGAGCTCTTTGTCAAATCTTCCTGCTTTCCAGCCTTTGACACCCTGAGGCATGGGATCACAGGAGGAGAGAGCGTGGATGCTGCCAAGAGATGGGCTCTCAGGACCACCTCCTCAGCACAGCCTCCCAAGAAGGGAATATTCCCAACACTGTCACTTCTTTGTCATCACATGTCCGAATGCCCTGTGCCCTGTACCCCCATGATCCTTGCTCGGTTCAGCCCAGTGCTAGCTCACACACTTGGAGACACAATCATTGCAGAGCTTGAATTCCAGAAGTTTGGCATTGAGGAGCCCAGGTGATGTGCAAGGTCAGTGTATGGACCCAGGAGATGAGTGGGCTGGCAAGGCTGAAGTAAAACCACAACTTTTTTTTACTCTAGATGCTGTAAAACAAAATCACCTCTCCTCCTTTTCCTCCTCCTCCTCCAATCCCGTAGTTATTTCAGCTGGAGTGCAAGGAGTGCATTTTAAGCCTGAGTAATGGCAATTTGTCTTCCTCCCACGAGGAATATTAGAGCCTGTCGATGTGGAAGGATCTGCCCACAAGGCATTATTGAGCATCAGGGGTTTGAGTCAGAGCATGGTGTGACTCTGGAACTGGGCTGCATGCCCAGTGCTGAAGATGGGTGGAAAGATCAGAAAAGAAGGGAAGAGGACAGAAAAGTGGGGAGGTCAATGAGCAGGCTGTGAAAAGCTAGAGGAGGCATATGCTGAAAGCACCTCTGAGTATCTACTGTGATACTCAGGTATTTCTGTGTGCTGAAATCCTTCCTGGCTTATACACATGGAATAATCTTCAAGCATCATCCAGTCTGAGTTTGACATAGTCATTGAGTCACAGAATTTACCAGGGAGCCCTTACAGTCCTGATGGGAAAAGCAGGCAGTTACAAACACTGCAATATCATTTTAAAATTTTGCTCCTAATTTCATAGTGCTCAGGTCGAATTAGCCTGATGTCTGGATCTCAAAACTATTAACTCTCACTGATCAGATATTGATACGGGCTGTTCTTTTCTGAAACACTACAGCTTTCCATGCCTCTGCATACCTAACTTGAGAAACCTTGAAGCCTGATTTTTTCAAGGCTCTTGGAAAAGCCACAGTTTTTTCAGTGCTTTGACATTGATTCTGTGGCTTTAAAAAGCTTCAGTCTTGAATTTCAAGTACATAGTTATCAGTCATTTTGGAAAATCTTATCTTAAATACTTATTAAAGGGGAACAGTGACAGGACTACAACCCATCAAAGGCAGGCTCATAAAACCATAATAAAGCAGTTTCACAAAGAGGTTGATTTCCAAGACCGTGGTCCACCCAGTAACTCTGTCCTAATGTCCTTCCTAAACTGAGAGGCAAGACACACAGTCTTTCTCAGTGTGTCTTGGAGGCATCATGTCAGGAAGTGACCAGGGACAACTCGGGTGCTTTAAGAGGGCAAGAACAACAAAGCCAGGACCTTTTCCTTGGTACATTTGTTCTGCCTCCACCTTAGGTCATGTTTTCTCTTGTTTCCAGCAGTAAGCTCTCTAAGATGGGACATGTCTCTTCCTTCATGTCTTTACAAGCACCAGGTGCACTGCTAGAAAAAAATAATCTGTGTACAGGAGAAGTGCCAGCAAGACTGGCAGCATTCAGGAGGGTGAGGAGTGGGAGCATTCTGCTGCACCTGGTGAGGAAATGGAGAGAGGTTTCATTCCAAATGAAAAGTGAGGAGATTGGCTTTACAAACTCCATGGGTCACATCTTCTGTCTTGTGAAGTGGGCAGAGTCTCTATGGTGGTACAACTAGTTTGGCCAAGGAGCAGCTCATGACCACAAAACTCAAAACTTGTTTAGCTGAGTTTGCTCTCTCTGAAGCAAGTCAAAAAATGGCAGAAAACAGCAAATAATTCCCCTCCTTCTAAACCTGCTGGGTGGACCACTTCACTCAGTATTCATTCAAATTTCTATTTACACACACAATAATATTTCCTAACTGTGGCTCACAGAATTGGTCCTCTCAAGTTCAAATTACAGCACACTTGAAGGTCTTGTTAGATCTTATTATCAATAGTATGTTGTGATACTATTGTGATAGTATTTGGATACAATCCAAAACACATTCAGAATTAGAAAAAACTATGGAACAGGCTTCTTTACAACTATTTTCAGCTTGTATCCATAGAAATAGAGGTTGGATTGGGAAAAATGTGCTCTGTTATTTTAAATAATCACCATATAGTGATTACTGTAAAGCATGTGCTTTGTTTTAAGTGGTCTGACACTTATTTCCATAGAAACAGAGAGGGGATAGCAACCCACTTGTTTAAACTGTCCTGTAGATTCTGTCTGTGTCAGAATGCAGGAATATAAAGCTTTTAAAAATGTGGGAAAAGCCTGGGGGTTTGCACTTATTTTTTTTTTTTGTTTGTTTGTTTTAATCCTCAAAAGCCAAAAAGAACATTAAGGAACTTCTTGGAAACTTTATTCTGGGAGAATAGAATGAGAATGACAAATATCAGCTCTTAAAAAATAACTTTTATCTCAGACGTGTGTCTGTGTGAAAAAGTACTTCTGAGATTTTTTTCTGACAATTCTTGTTATTGTACAATAGATCTAGTGATTTTTTTCACTAATAGAAAATTTTAGGCCATCTAACTGAACTGTCTGTTTTATTTCACGTTATTTTTTCACATTATTTTTTCACACTCACTGTCTTTTATTTCACATTGTTTACTTCTTAACTGACACACTAATTTTATTTGAATTTCCATACACTAAGCAATGATATGAGTTTTGAATTGGCAGTTTGGCTGAAGTTCAGGGGAAAATGAATAACATGGAGAAAAAGAAGTTAAGTGCTCAGATTTTGGCTTTGCTTTTGCAAAGCTTCCATGTAACAACACAATTCCTGCATTTCTGGCACTGTGAAATGATTTCTCCCCAAGTTCAAAAAAGAGAAACTGTCTGAAGCAGATGTGATATTTCTCCTGGATTCTAACTTCTGGACTTTCAAGTGATTTTTTTTTCTTTAGGGAAAAAAATGCATTTAATTCCTGTTGCTCATGAGGAAAGGACAAGGCTGAGATTCTGTAATTCTACATGCTGAACATGTCTGGATTAGTTATATTGTCTTCCAGCAACTGGATATTGCCAACTTGTAGGAGCTGCTGTCAAGGCTGCGGCAAAGAGGTGCATTCTGCACATCATGATAAGCACTTTCTCCCCTCCTGCCTTTGTGTTTTACACTACTGGCTCCAAGTTTACTGTTGAAGCACTACCCATCACAGGGAATAGCAGAGATTCGCAAAAATACTTTTTATATTTTAAGTTACTTGTCTTTAGGTTAATGTTGAATAGCAAAGTAGCCCCCGTTCAGAGGGAAAAAAAGAAAAAATATATGTGTAAATGTCAATGCCATTCTACTGAAAGCATGTCTTCAGTTCCTGTCAGCCACAGTGTCTGTAAGTTTTCTGCCTCCATAGGAAGGCTTCCCTTGAAGGCAGATGTCTACAAGCAGAAGCACCCAGCTGCCACCCATGCTGTCCTTCAGCCCTCACTGCTTCACCTCGCTGGGGGTTACCTACATTTCAAACCTCTCCCAGGTCAGTCATTCCACTTGGAAACTGCCTTTGGGTTGTACCTGCACAGTGCCAAAAGCATACCAGGCTCATTCCTGCACTTTGGGATGGTCTTTTGCTTACAGCACCACCAAGCTAGAAAAAGCTATGTTCTCTCACTGGGAAGAGAAGATTCACAAGTGCTCATCAGGCAACAGCCCTGGCAGACCTTCTGATTCAAAGCCTTTCAAGCACAAGTATGGGATACTTCCCAGTTATTTTTGATGCTTTATATATTCTTCTGCATTGATTGTGTCCTTGTCACAGATCCATTGTCTACTCAGCCTCAGACTGACTGAGTGGTCATTATTGACAACAGACAAACAACAGACTGAGTGGTCATTATTGACATCTGTGTTCCAGGGACTAATGAGCAGATGTGAGAGAAAGAGGTGAAACACTTCTTGGAAGTGTTCTTCCTTAGTTAGAGCTGCAGCAGGTGGCCTGAGATATCTCTCCGTTGGCTGTATAGGGGGTGGAGGTTTGGCATCCTGAAGCCACAGATGGTCTGACTGAACTCACCTGAGGTTATGGCAGATATGCAGTTATGGCAGCTAGGAAGCTGGAATAGACAGATAAGTTCACCCTAAAGTTCTAAACACCTTTCTAGAGGATCCAAGGATGACCTGCAAATGCTTTTCTTTGTAAAAAACTGTGCTACTTGTTCCCCAGCATTCATTTCAGCCTTTGGTGGGACTGAGCTGAGACAGCAAGTGCAGGAAGTGTCAGATTGAATGATCAGGTAAGGCCAGTTCAAGGGGAAAGAGAGGGGGAGTGGGGGGAGGCTCCCACAAGTCTCCTTCCAGTTCCCCAGCTGGAAGGCAGAGGGTAACTGGTTGAGTTCAAAGGCAAACACTGTCCTTATCTTGAAGCCACCAGAAGCAAGGGTTTCACCTGCAGAGCTACTGTTTTCTCTCCCCATCTGTGTTTGCAGTTGCAGATGTTTCAGAGTGATTTTTATACCGTTATTTCGGAATCTTTGATCCCATTTATCTGAGTTCAATAACACTTGATGGAATGTCCCTAACTGCAGACAGGTTCATGTGAAACCTGTTTTGCTCTTATCTGCCCAAGACTAAGGAAGCATAGTCTGATATATGTGATACCCAGTTGTTTTTCTGTGTGTGAAGAGGGACAGGGCGAGGAACAAAAGTGGATTCAGATTCAAACAAGAAGACCAAGTTGGTCAAAGTTCAGTGTAACCTCTGAAAAGAGGTGCCAAACTTTGGAAATTCAAATCTGGATGCATTCCAGCTTCAGTTGGAACAGGAGGAGAGGAATAGATTTAACACAATTAGTTTAGTTCCATCATCTTTCACCTACTCACTCGTGGTATTTTTTTCTTTTTTCTTTTTTCTTTTTTTTTTTTTTCAGGAGAAAAATCAGTGTGAACATGCATGGCAGGATGTAAACAGCAGGATATTCATGTTTACCCACTTTATACCCCAGCACAGCCCCAGGAAAAAAGATGCTTCATTCCCCATTTCCAGTGATGGTTCTAAGCTCTCTTTCCTGAGGACAGCTCTTACAGGAACTGGGAAATGAGTGTCCTGATTTATTCCCTTGAGTCCCTCATACCTTAAAAGAAGCACCAAATTACATTTGAAGGCAGTTTAGCAGGTAGTAATGACAATTTATTTGAACTTCTCACTGGTTCACTTCTCTGCATCACAAAAGATTTCAGGGAACAACTTGAACTCTCTCAAAGTAACGTCAAGATGTTTCCTCCCTTTGCAGTGAAAGCTTTAAGCCAAGCCTACACACTTCAAACTCAAGGCCCGCTGGACTCGTAACGCTGCGGTAAGGTGGTGTCGCGCACCGTCAGTGTGCGGAAACAGAACGTCCTTTTGCAGCCTGCAAGAGTCACTGCTGTTTGCCCACTGAAATCCCTCACCCAGAGACCCTGCCAGGCTTAGGTCCCAGCTGGGTTCCCTCAGTGAGCCGAGGTGTAAGGGCAGGAGCGGGGCTGGACTTAGAGCGGGACTTGGCAGGGTCTGGCACGAGGGCCGAGGGCGTCTGGAGTAGGCAAAGCAGGGAAGTTGGGCTGCGGGGGACAGGAGCGATGGGGAGCACCTTGCACCTGTCTCGGGAAAAACACAAGCGGGGAAATGTGGTGACGAGTGGCGGTGCGTGAAAGTCCGTGACAGTCCTCCAACCACTCCCAAGCGAGAATGAGGGGGGAGACGCTGAAATCGAGCCTCTTGAGCAGGAGGGAGGCGCGAACTGCTCGGAGAGGGGTGGGGAGAGCCAGGGAGGGCGGGCGAGGTGCAGCCGGGTCTGAGTCAGCCCGGCCGCACGATGTGCGCCGAGGGCAGTGCCCGGCACGGCGCCGCCGGGAGCCCGCGTCCCTTCCCGTCCCTTCGCCGCCGCCCCCGCGTCCCGAGTGCCCGCGCCGGCTGGACCCGCTCCCGCCGCAGCCGCTGGCAGGGCTGCTCCGCCCTCACCCTCCTTCTCCCCCTCCTCCTCCGCCCGCGCGGGGCAGGGGCAGCCCCGAGGGCTCCCGGCGGCCCGGGGGGGCCGCACCGCCAGCCGGGACCGGCTGCACCATGTGAAGCGGCGGGGCTGCCCCCCCGCCCCGAGCCGCCCTCTCCCGCACCATGAGGGACGGGGATGCGGGGCAGCACCCACGCCGCGCACAGGTAGAGCCCGGGCGGCTCCTCCGCCTCCTGTCCTGCGTGGTCCTCGTGTGCGGGGCGGAGGTCGCGGCTCTCGCCGACTTCTCAGGTACGGGGCGGGCACCGAGTGACGGGCTACCGGGTGCGGGGGGCTGCGGGGCTCCGAGGGGCCGGGCGGAGGCGGACACGCCGCGGGCAGGGTCTGGCGGGGGCTGTCAGCCGCCCGCAATGCCCCGGGGGGACCCGCCACATCCAGGGCAGGGGCCGCGGGCTCCCGGCCGGAGCGCCGAACGGAGCCGCGTACTCCCCGGAGCGCTCCGTGCTCCCTAACCCCTCTGCGGGGCCGTGCCCCGGGCCTGCACCCCGGGGAGCGCGGGTCCGGTGTGCCGTGAAGATGGCAGGAAGGAGGAGAGGGTTAAGGGCTTCCAGAGGGGCCGGGTGGGAAGGGACACGAAGGGCTGAGCTGTCGCTGCGCGGTGGGAACGCTGGGCGTGGATCGGCCAGGGCCTGACCAAAAGTGCGTGGAAGTCCCTGGAAAGGTTCCCACTTTCTCCTGGAGACTTGGAGTCGGGCCCTGAGGGAGCGAACAAGTGCTGCACTTCTCTCTGCTGGGAGGGAAGCCTCGTAGCACCGGGATGAGAGGAGTCCCTTCCCAGGGAGCAGAGGCACCAGCTGTCGCCCAGAAATCACAGACGTGATCCCTAGGAAGGTGCTGCATCACTGCAAAGTGAAGTGACTGCAGGAACTGGGAAAATATCCTTGTTTCCATCAAGATGAGGAAGCAATCTTTATTCTTTGTTTGTGAAAACTGCACTCTTATACCTTTTCTAGTGCTCCAGGACATCCCACTGCTGTTAGAAAGTTATTTAGAAGAGCTGTTTCTCTCTCTGTGTCACAGTGAGCACAGCATATTCCTGGCAGTTGGAAGCTTAAGGAACTGCCTCTAGGGCAGAAAGCAAACCTTACCCGTATTGAACAGAGCAGAACTTCCCAAAAGCCAGTCGAGTGCACTGGAACAAAGTTAATATATAATTAATAGCCAAAATGTGTTGTTATGCATTTTAATATAGTTCGTGTTGATACAGTTCAAAATGCTGGTCATGGTTCTGTAGAAACTATTTCCTCAGTAACAGAAAAATACAGTTTGTAAATTTTTAAATTGTGTCCTGCTCCAGAAGCCTGAAAATTTCTAAGCAAGCAGCCACGAAATATAAAGACCAAAATTACGTGCTTGGATAAGCTACATTTTTCATATTAAATTCTTTTCACATGTAAAAGGCTTTTAAATGCTTGCTGTCTCATTCTTCAGTGGGGTTTTTTTTTTGCTTAACTGCTGGTTTGGGATGTTAGTTTTGGAATCACATGGTGGTTCTCCACAATAACATAAAACAAATGTTCAAATTGTCCCTTTCAACTAGCCACCGAGTTAAAAATTACCCCTTTATGTAGGAAAGTTCCTCTCACAAAAGTCTGTTCATTTTTCAAATGATGTTATTTAGATAAGGTTATCCAAGATTAATTTCAAAAGTACAGCTGTCTTCAGTATTCATTGTGCACTGAGCTTTCCAAATAGGTAGAATGACCAGAGAAAAAAGCTATCTCACCCCAGAGATCAGTATTAAACATGACATGCAGATGTTTCAGTAAATAAGATGTAGCAAAGGAAAGCAGATTCCAGAATTCCTACCAGACTGGGAAGTTCCCAGGCCTGAACAAATTCTGCTCACATTTTATTTTTAACATGGAGATCTAATCCAGAATGACAGAAAAGACAAAAATGTTACCGTAACCTTTTAAAAAAAATGCATCCAGAGCATAGGGAGAAGTTTTTAGCTGCTTCAAAAACAGGCACTGTGGATCAGGAGTTGCCAGAGGTGAGACGACACCCTGCAGTGCCATCCCCAGGCTGTTTAATACTGTTAAGGAATTACAAGCTCCGTAACAGCAGCTTCGAGATGACTTTGTGGAGTTGCTGATTTTCCTTATTTGCTCTCTCTCTTGGCAGGAACAGCAACTCAGTTTTCCTAAATTCTGCTGAATATACATGGCCACAAACCTGGCCATGTTTGAAGTGCCTTCCAGCTGCCAAGTGCAATGAGGCCTCTACCCCAAGAGCCCAAACTCTTTTCCTCTCTCCTCCTCTCCCCACCATTCTGACAGCTTTCCAGAGTTCCTTCCTAGACTGCTGCCAGGTTTCAACACCTGCCCGTGTAATCTATTGTTCTCTTAAAGCAAATGTTAAATTGTGCCAGCAGTTCCACCCTGCCCAGAGCCCGTTTATTCATCACCAGACCTCACTGTTTGCTTGTGACAACCCAAAGATGCTCCCTCGTGGGATCTGTTTGATGTTCTGCAAAGGGGAGCAGGAAGCAGCGTATGGTGAAGAGTTATTATTACTATTTATAAGCTTGACTTGTATTTGTGGTCTGTATCCTTTCTACTGCCTGGAGCTGCAGGTTCTTGCTCTCATCTGTCTAGTTTTAACTATGAGAAAAAAAAATCCTGGTGTATTTGTTTGGCTTTTTTTTTTAAGAGAGGCATTTCTTCACTGTGCCGTAACATTTTGTGGACTGGTATTTTCTAGGGAAGAAAAATGTTCTGAAGTAAGACGCCAGCAGCAGTTCAAAATCCAGCTCTATGAGAACAACTCAATAGTTTCTCTTATTGGAAGTAATGTTGTCACAATGAAATCTGCATAATCTATGTTTTTCTAGTGGTTTGAAGCAACAAACAAGAAATTTAAAGGTTGGACTTGCTGATCTCGCAGGTCTTTTCCAACCGTAATGGTTCTGTGAATCTATACTTATTAGTTTCATTGGTTACTGAAAGTGGAGGTGCACTCTGAGGTCTGCAGTCCTCTGTGTAATAAATTTTTCAAAGTGGAATCCAAGTAGTCATGCCCAAATTTAAGCTGAAAGCTGAAGGTTTGGAAGGAGGTTTTAATCCACAGTTCTTTCCTTAGACCTTGATGAATATGAGATTCTACAACTACAGAATTTTCTTCCCCTTGTGCCTGTTCTCCAAAACACACCTTTTAGCTATAATGTTTATTTTCTCAGTCATCACTAGTAGCTTTCACATTTTGGATCAGGTCCTATTCCAGGAGTCTACTGTGAATTTTGCTGGTTCTCCAGTCTCTGAATACTCTGGGCTCCCAGGACACTGTCAGAAGAGCCATTTTTCAGGACATCAGGGCTCATGACAGCCATTTCCTCACAACTCCTCTACGTTCAAGGACTGGTTCCCAAAACAGGCAAAAACAAGGAGCTGGCAAAACCAGACAACTTCTTTCCAATATTTCACACTGTAGGTGTCCTGGTGCTATAGAAAGCCCAGCTGCTGAGGGAGAGCTAGCTTGGCTGGGGATGGTGGCATTTTGTGGGTACTTTCGCAACAGCAAGGATCACTGTTCCTCATCTCCTCTCATTCCCTTGGCTCTCCATGCTGGCAGTGGGAAAAGGCCTTAGCTCTCCATCCTATCCCCACTCCTCCCACCTCTTCCCTGTCTTGAGAGTTTTCTATGCCTTAATTTCCCACAGCTGACAAAGTGAACTGACCCCTTACCCATCTGGGAGCAAGAAACTCCTTCTCTCTGGCAACACTGAGGAACACCCATTCACCCCTTTTTTTTATTCTCCTTCCTTCTTTTTATGTTCTCCTCACCGCTCTGAGCTCAGGCTTGACCTCGCCTCCTTAGCTCACTCACCAGTCAGTCTCGCTTTCTTTACCTGAGTCCCAGCCAGGTTTTCTGGGCAGCCTTCAAGAAATGTGGCTGTAACTGAAGATCAAAAATGAAGTAATTGTGATTGCATAACTGGGGTGAAGAATGACTTTCTGGATGTGAACAGAAAGCAGTCGCTGCTTAGGGGTAGAACCTTTTAATCTCTGTCCACTGGTGTCCAGTTTTCTGTCTTTCCTTCCAAAACAGTTCAGACAGAACTGAGCATCACATTAACTCCACAGACTTGGTCTCCTGATCCAACCACAGAAACAAGTGGATCTAATGAAAAAGCAAACCAGTTCACCCAAGAAATATAATCTGCTCCTGTGACCTTTCTGCATTAAAAGTTTCCATTAAGTTCTGTGGCATTCACCCATCCCAGATTCCCCCAGGTAAAAGGAAAGCAAACAAATGCTTTGAGCAAATGCTTTGTTTGTAGTAACGTGGCAGGATCAATCACTACCAACCACAATGATGCAGAGGTTTTTTTGTAGGCTTTGTGTTGGTCAGATAAAATCCTATATAAATTTTCTCAAGTCAGTTCTGTTGACTCACTGTGGCAATTGCAGCATGTCCTTCAAACCAGGATATTTAAAGAAGTGCTAGAAGGAGTGATGCAATGATGCATCTTCTTAATACTGCCTTGTAAAAGTCAAGTGTTCCTTGCTTTATTTAAAGAAAAAAAATCATTTTAGAAATGTGTTTCACTTCAGTAATGTGTGAGTTAAACCTCAAAGTTTGCTTTAAAGTTTCTCTAAGTGAAGTGGGCTTTGGTCTGGGATTTGCTCTGTGGAATAAAGAGGTGTGTGTCAGAACTGAGATTTTTAGTTTAGATCATGGTGCTGAGACCCCAGGTTTTGTTTCAGGCTTGTGCCTGCAGTTCTTTTGGCCTTTCTGAGTAAGTGTAACTTATGAAACCACATTTTAGATGTGCTAGTATTTTTTGCTAAATCCACTGATGAGATTTAGTTATCCTTGTTAGAGATGTAAAAACTTTGGTCCTGTTGAGCTGTTACACATTTTTGAGGCCTTTACAGTAAGCCAGGTCTTCATCCCCAAGAAGGGATGCTGCCCCCAAAGCTCTCCCAAAATGAATTAAGGGGTACTGTGATGCCCTTGCCCATACAGATGTTGGAGAATTCAGACACGAAACACAAAACTCGAGTTCTTGAGCTCCACCACTCATGTTTGAGTCTATCAGATTCTCCCAACTTTGGGGCAGGAAGTTTGGGGCAGAACTCTCTCTGTTCTCCCTGCTCAGATTGTTGGCACCTGACACACCATATGCTATTTTTATTCAAAATAAATAGCAGGGATTAGCTCCCCCCTGCCTTCCTGTTCCATCTGCTGCTGCTATCCTTCCCAGTAAGACAGAGCTTCCAGTCTCAACTTTATTAGAGAAAGGGTACTACAGACTTGTTCCAGATAAATACTCAGCTTTTGTTGGAAGTGTCCCCAGACAGAGAAGGCACTGTCTGACCAGTCACCACTTAGCAGAATTCTGTCATCTGCCAGCCATAATCTACAATTAAAATTGAAATATTTTGATATATATTACCCAACACAGAGAAAATAGTGTCTTAAGGGAGCTGAAGAGCAGAAGGAGGCGTGGTTGCGCCTTATTTGTTCAACATTGGTGAGTCATTTAATCTGAATTTCTAGGCATTTTAAGAGTTTTGATTCAAAGGTCTATTGTGTGGCTTCTGGCAACAAATTAAATACCAGTGAGGTTTGGCTCTTAATTTAGAATTAATTTTAAAACATCACTCACTATATAAGACCTAATTGAAAGCCTATGGTCACTGGAAGGATTCCCAAGGATTTCACCGGGCTTTGGATGAGGGTCTCAACCCACAAAAATGTTTATTTTTCTTCACTGTATTTAATCTTGGATGGGAAGACAAGTTATTCTTTCGGAATAATTTTGCAGTTTTTTGACTTTTCATTTCTTCAAGCTGGAACTGAGTTGAGGACAAAGAAATGTGTTTGTAAAGAAAATCATCAAGCGCTGAGAGTGAAGTGGGGGCTGTATTTTTGCTTTTCTAGCTTGGCCTTATTGTACTATAAACCATCACAGCACTGCAGATCTGTGAGCTGCCAGATTTCTGATTTTTTTCTGATTTTTTTCTGATTTTTTCTGATTTTCTGTTTTCTGTTTTCTTTCTGAATGTCCAATTTACATGGGGATACAAAAAAATGCAGATCCTGAGTCAGAATTCTGTTTGCAAAACGAAACCTGTGCTTTGTTTTCTGAGCTGGCAATGAACAGCCCCTTTGGCTCCCTTGGGGAACATCAGCATGGAGGTTCATGATCATAAATCTGAGTTTTCAGACAAACATTTTCCTCTAGTTCCTGAGGTTCTCCTATCCGCAGTTGTTGGGAATATTACAAGTTTTTTGGGCATAAAGAGTCTCTCATTCTGGCTCCAGAAACAGTTGCTGCCCACTGAGCCTGTCTCTTGTGACTTGTTAATAGCACTAGAAGAGGCTACTCTGTCTCCAGTTAAAAGGAGGATTTCTGGCAAGGGCAGAAAAGAGCCTTAAAGTCTCCCTTAACCCATGCCTCTTGTCAGCTTCTTTAGATGGGATGGAGAAAATCTTCCTTTTCTACTGGAGTAGTTCCATATTAGGTCCCAGGACAAGTGTTTGCCCTTCTGGCTTCATAGAATAGCTGAGAGAAATATAACTGATTGTAGGGTGGAGTTTACTACAGACCCAAGATTTTGGGGATCAAGAACAGTTTACCTCTTCCTGACACAAGAAGGAAATAAAAACAGAAAGCAACTGAGAAAAACAGGAGTGCATAGGGATCTCATCCATTTCCTCAGAAAGCCATTGGGATACAATAAACCAGGCATCACTCCTAGGAGATAACACAAGGGAATGTGAAAGTGTAGATCTGAAGGACAGAGAACACCTGTGGGAGGATGTGAGAAACAGAACAGGCATGCGGTGTGTAAGTGCAGCATTCATGGGCTTTCCCACTCTGCAGAAATGTAGCTCACTTAGCTGCGAGTCTGAGCTGAGTGGCACAGAGAGGAAGAGGTTGTGTGGCTCCTGGAGAAACTGGGACCAAAATGTTACAGGTCTTTATTCATATGGCTTGGCTTTCATTTTTCTAGGAAGAGCTCACGGCTTGGCTTCTTGTGTGTGCTGCTTCTCTCTGAATAAATCCTCTTTAAACTGGAGTGTGAATGATGTTTTGCACTGAATTATCTGCTGGTTACCTGGCTTTTTCTCTGGCTTAAGTGGAACCAAGCTCTTGCTTAATTTGACCCTCAGACTTAACATACAGTGGGAATTAGATTCAGTAAGATGGTTATGAGTCATGTTATGATCCATGAGGGGGAAGAAATGAAGACAACCTCCTCAGAAAGCATACACGTGGATAAAACAGTTAATGGAAAACCTGACTGATATCTCGACCACTGCTTTGATTGCCATACTATCCCAAAAGCATCCTCACTACCAACTTCAGCATTTTCTTCTTGCAGACTTAATCCTTCATCTGTCAGTAAGGCCAGTAGAAACAAATTGCTCCACTGGCATCAGGCTGATGGCTCTCCAGGATAACCATCCTGTCTCTCCAGCTGCCAATTCACTTGCAGCGTTATTCATTGGGACTGAACTGAAAGTGGCAGCTCAGGATTCAATTTCCATGAAACTTGTAGGAACTGTATTTCTTTGAGCCCTGCACCCCTCAGGTTTGAAACTGGCCATTAAGCTTAAAAGGTGTTGAGTTGAATAAGGGAATGGCAGATGGACAGAGGTCAGGATCTCATAAGCTTCATCTCCTTTAGAAATGGGCACCTGAAAACTCTGAAGGACCTATTCTAAGAAAAGCAACAGCTTTGAGTGCTCTGAAACCAAAGTAGGCATTTGGAAATGGAATGGGGTTTGTAGTCACTATCTTATTAGTGAAACTAGATTATCCCTAGTTTTTCCAAGTAAACATCTATACTTGCTAAAAAAAAGACATAGATAATACAAAAATTAGAATGATTACATGAAAAACATTTTCCTTGCACAGAAAACCAACTTCTCATGCCATCTCTGCAGTATAAGTGAAAGATTGAAGTTGGTAGGATGGTAGTCACTAGCATAGAAAGCAAGAGTTGAGAGGAATGGTGGAAAAAGGCACACCGAAAAAACAAGCCATGGAGGGAAATTAAATTAGATTGGTGACTATGCAAGAAGGCACATATTAAGGAATTACAGATTTTTATGTGCATCTGCTGAGTAAAGCTGTTGTGCTAATTTCTGAACAGCAAGAAGAATAAACAATGCTTCTAAGTGTACTTCTTACTGATTAAAGACTGTGACATGGAGTGTAGCTAGAATGAGTCAAACAGGATGTTTACAAGGCACTGAGATAAAAAAGAATAAAAGGTGAAGCAAGAAACATAGTGTCATGAATTTTAGAAACAGTCTCTTTCCTGGGTAACATTTTGCCCTCCTCAATTACTAATTCTGAAAAAGAGCTGCCACAGGCAGAATTTGCAGACAACCAGGTGAAAGGGAATACCAAGAGGCAGATCCTTGTCCCTGTGGACAGAGTAACCCTGGCACAGCATGATCTGTGGCACAGCCACCTCAAGACCAGCAGAGGCTTTGGCAGATGGGACTGGGGCTGAAGCTCGGGAGTTAATTTCTCCTTCACAAACCAACGGAGAAAATATTGCTGGAGACGTACTGCAGCTGGATTCCAAACACCAATCAATATCAGAGTCATGCTTCTAATGGTGTTTGTAGTAGAGTTGATTAACTATTCTGTTATCACTGCATGAAATCTCTTCCTTCAAACTCACCAATCTGGCTTGTGTATTTTTAATGAGTGTTGGCACAACTCTTCACAGAACTGTGGGAGCTGATGGGAGATTTACCGGATGGATTAGCCTTCTGGGACTCCCACAACAATATGTGTGCTATTTCTATCTATTTTGATCTAAAATAGATTGGTATGTCTTTAAAATGAAGTAGCAAATCTCTGTGCTAATTAAACTAGATTGAACGATGCACAGGAACTGATGTTACTAAATCTGTGTATGAAGGCCCAGTTCTGAGAACCTTCCTAGCTTGTGAACTACACAGCCTCAGCCTCTAAAAATACTGCATTACAAAGCTGCTCTTACCCGACGACATTACCTGAGCCAATGCTGAGATTGCTTTCAGTGTGTGCTGGACATTGGGCTCACAGCCTGAAATGCTCTTCTCCTTGATCCTTGCATCTGGAGAGCTCATGCCAGGGCAGAGAAGCTGGACTGAACAGAACATACACAGAACATACACAGAACTGTCTAAGTTCACAGATTTTCAGTGTTTTTAAGTGAAAAAAAATTAATAAAATTCTGGAATTCCATATCTTCAGGTCCACTGCTACCCTTACCATTGCAATTCAAAGTGATTATGCCAGGAGCAAGTGGTTAAGTATGAGAAGCTATAACTCTTAAGAATTCTTTTTCACACAACGAACTATTGATTTATTTTCCTATGCCAGTTATTTTTGTCAGTCATTTTTTTAATCGTTTATCAGTCCTCCTTTTCAGTAAAAAGTGATCAGAAAGGCTCAAAGCTTTGTTCAGCTGCTCAGCCTCAGTGTTTTGTGTGGTTCTCTGGTGCTATGTTTTTTTAGCTGAAGTTCTTTGTCAACACAGTGGATGCTGTGACTAATTTGGCTAATTCACGAAGAAAGGATTACGCTTGGATTCTCTACTGGTGTTTTGAGTCTCAGTAAAAGATCACAATGAATGAGTAGTCTGGGTTAGACAGACAGTTGGGTGGGATGATACCTTCTGGCCTCCAAATCAATGGGATCTTTTTGTTCCTGTGTGCTTTAGGCTTAACTTCCGAGCCAGCCTCTAACGTCTCGTACATGATTCCAGATGCAGAGCACCCCATACATGGATTATGAATGTGTGTCCCAGATAAATGGGAAAGTTCCTACTGGGGCTTTCACACAGAGGTGTAGAGATGTTATTGGGACACTGCAGTATTGCCAAGGTTTTTCTAATTTAGGCAGTTCTCATGATAGTTAATTTTTTTGGTATAGTTTCATATTGTTTTAAAGAGTGACATTTATTATTTCTGAAAAAAGAGGAACTTTATAGTCCTCCTCATTACAGAATGACACTTGGAAAAGTAACTGCTGCAGCTAAACACCATCTCCCCCTCCATTACTCAACCCAGAAAACAGTGAAAAAACCTCAATATTAGGTTTAAAACATTAAGTCATCTAGGGTTTTTTATAGGGCCTGGTTATCATTCTCTTTGCTCAGAGTAAGAAACCCCAAAACACTGATTGCCCAGCCCAAGTGCATACAGAGCCATGACTCACTCCATCCATGCTGGTTGTGCTCCAGTCCTCCCTCTGCCCTGCTCTTCAGGGAACGGGAATCTCCTTGACCATCTAGGAGCTAGCGAAGACTTCCCTGACATGCAGGGGACCAGGACCTGGAGGTCTGCTGTATTCCAGGAATAGCCTCTAGCTCCCATATTTAGATAGTAAAACAAAGTTTTCCCCAAATTCACAGCTAACAGATATTGATGACGTAGACACAAAAGGAGAGGACAGGAAGCTGCCCAGAAAGCATTCAACTCTCACAGTGCCCTCACTCCTGATCACTATGGCTGTAATTACTGGTAGCTATCACACCTGATTTTCCCCCAACTTTACATTGTTTGGATGAATTTGCTCCCTCCGGGAAAATGTGTTTCTGAAGAGAAGTCAGTACACAATATAGGGGTACTCACGGTCTCAAGAAGGTGAAGCTTCTACCAGGGTGACTACAAGCCACGCTACCCAGGAAAGGAGGAGAAGCAGCAGCTGCTGAGGAAGCTGCTGAGTGCAGGGCAGGCAGTGCCCTGCTACGAGGAGAGGGCCAGCATGAGGACAGGAAAGAACCTGCAGTTTTTCAGAGAAGAGTAAGAGGAAGTTCTGACTTTTGGAGTGGGAATCCCTCCTCAGCATGGGCTGTGAGCTGCAAAGGACTGACTGTTCCATGTGTGTCTGTGTGTGCAGTAATGAAAAATGCAGGTTTATGTGGTCTGCCTTGTGAGATGAGCAATTTAGATACCATGTCACCACTCCTCTTATCAGAGAACATTAGGTTTCAGCAATTTCCATTCCTATTTTTATCCTTTATTGTGTGCAAATATACAAGGATTTTAATAACAGCAGAGTCATGTTTAAGCTGCTTGGAAGGCTGGGAAGCAAGATATCTTATTTTCACCATTCCATCTAATGTCATTTTTACAAGTGAACCGTATTGCTCTTACAGAATCAGAGCAAGTTTTTTATAAAGACATTTTCTTAAAGGATTGAATAGTTGCAATTGTTGGAGAAAGGTGCTTAGATGCTGGATTAGGAATTTGCAGGATCAAAGTAGCAGTTAAGATGCCAGGGAACTCATCCAAATCACAGCATAGCTGATATTCTTTAGGGAATACTGGACTGTTTTGTATACAGCACTCTTGGCCTCAAGTAACTTAAAACCTGAAGAATTGAAATGATTAAAAATACTCACATCTTTGAGGGTGTTGAGTGCCCACAGCTCATGTAGGGCTGAATACTCTGTCACTGTGGCCCTTTATGCCACGATGGTGATGCCAAAGGCGTTCAGCAAATGCCACAGGAGGCCCCTGTGCAGCACTGGCCATAGCGAAGCCACTCGGGTGCAATTGGGCATTCAGCCCATTCTCCTGGCAGCACTCGGCATCTCTCAGGAGCAGGCTGACAGAGGAGGGGCTCTGGCAAGGAACTTCAGTTATTTGTGATCTCAATTACACAGAAAATGTAGGGGATGGATTTGGTTGTGGGCTTGGTTGTTCTTTTTAACCTGTGAGAAGCTGTGGGGATTGCTGCTGGACTGGTCTCCTTGAGATCCAGAGTGCAAATGCAGGGCAGGAAATTTTTTCTGTCCCAGTTCCAGGGCCAGTGCTCAGACTGCAGTCAGTGACATGGGGAACTCACCTACAGCTCTGCTGTGCTGGAAGGTGCTTCTGCCTGGCTCCTGTCCTCCCCTGGGCTCTAGGAAGGGAACAGTAAAGATAACAGTGGAGCAGGCTTCTCCTTTGTCCAGGCTTAAGAACTGATAGGGAAGTTGATTTTCGCTATCCAGATGTACAGCTGGAGCTGGAAAAGATGCCAGAGAATTGAAAGGTTTGACCCACCCCTGGAAGTGTTCAAGGACGAGACTGGATGGAGCTCTGAGCAACCTGTTCTACTGGAAGGTGGCAGGGGAGCTGGCATTGGGAGATCCTTAAGAAACTTTCCAACCCAAGCCATTCTCTGATTGTAGGATTTTCCTATTTCTTGCTTGGAGTACTAAAGTTTCTATTTAAAAAGTTTTCTGAAAATTGCTTGTCTTTGGGGGAAGTTTATGAAGGGCAGAAGCGTGAAAATTAAATGGCACATTTTATTTAAAGGGCAGATTTTAACTAATTAAGAGGAGTGAACTCTTTTTAAGTATTTTCTTTGAGAAAACTAGTTTTTATTTTAATGATAAAAAAAGCCCCTGATTCAGCCACAAGAAGAAAATGTTCTCCCAAGAAAGTGTGAGGGTTTGTTTTTTTTTTTCTCCATTATACTTAAGTGTGTGAAACAAAACTGCCCACGAGCCCAGAAGTGCAGCACATCCTTTTAACAAGACATCTAAGGAATACCTTAGGCAGCTGGAATGCAAGAACCTGGCCCAGGAAACCCAGTAATACCTTTCTGACAGCTGCAGACACGCCCTGGGATCGTGAGCAGCCACTGGCAAGGGCCTGAGCCCACATATTATCCGTACAACACATCCTGCTGCTGCTGGAGTGCTGGGAGGTCTCCCAGGCACTCCCTGCCACGAGACCTCATGTTTTCCAGCCTGGAGTGCTACGAGCATGTAAGGGGTGACCCATTCAGAGAACTGGGTGGCTGCAGGCCAGACACATAACCTTGACTACAATGCCCTTTCCGGAGACTGACTGTGGTTTTGTTATTATCTAACGAGCTTGTCATTTCCTGTGCTAGTTGTAACAGAGCTGAATATTTTCTAGGTTACCTAACGAAGCTCCTGCAGAATCACACCGCCTATGCCTGCGACGGGCAGCACCTGAGCCTGCACTGCCCTCGGCATTCAACCATCAGTGTTCAGTCAGCATTTTATGGGCAGGACCCCCACATGTGCACTGCTTGGGAGCCTGAAACCAGGATGACAGAACCCAGGAACTGTGTGGCACCCACCTCTTTGCAGGTATTGCATGTTGTAAAGGTTCTTAAGGTAGAGAATGTTTTTGATGGTTTCCCTGCCATTTCTGTGCAAGTGTTCTCAGCCTTGCATAAGATGACACTGCACCTATGGCAGTTTACTACCAAAAGTGTTACAGCTGTAGGTGTTTGTCTGGACAGCAGGGTATTACTGTAGGATTGTGAGAGCTTTCATCCGTTGCTTTGGAAACCCCATGCTTAAAGTTCCCTAAAACAGTCCTCTCCTTTCCATTCAAGGGCTGGTCAGGACTGAGTTGACCAGTCTTAATCTATCACACAGCCCTCCTTGACCCCAGGGGGGGAATACAAGCATTGGACAGAGCGGGTTACAAATCCAGTCAATAAGATGACATCCTGGTTGGGATTTGGCTTTGTTGCATGCCTATCTTCCCTCACTGAAAAGGCACAGCAACAGCTAAACAGCAAACCCCAAGAATTTCTGCGGATACCTGCATTTCTGTGACTACCTGATTTGTATCAGCAACATCCTATGGTTTGTTTGCTGGGCCTGCTTCAGTATAGCCTAAAATTATTTATACTTCATCAATTATTACTTTCTTCTGTGGAGACTTTTATAACAAGGTTTGACTTACACTACTGTCAAAGGCTTGTTTCAACTTGGTGAAAAATACCCAGTGTTGTTCCAAATTCAGTAAATCATTGCAAAAATGAGTAGTCAGTGGAATCTGAACATGTTCTGTTGGTTAAACTTGTAAATGCTTTACAGAAGCTTTGATGGAGTTTGTAACATTTGTGTCTGTAGACCAAATGTTCCTCCTTGACATCAGGGAATGTCTGTTCCCACCACTACTGAGTTGAAAGGTATTATGAAGTCGTTTGGCAGTAATATCCTCTCTCTAGAAACAGTATTAGGGCAATTTTATAAGTGTGGCTCACCCATGATGTACTGCAATTTTTGAGGACATTCCAGACATGACCTATGGGCCATGTGAAAGTACATCTCTCCACCAAAAACAGCAGGCCAGATTAAGCCTTAATGTTATACTATTGACTGCAGCAAAGCAGCACCAATGATTATTTTGGGCTTGTGAGTGCCTTTGTGAGGTCTCCATGGGCAGTTTTTTCCCTTGAATATAATAAACACAGCATGGGGTAACTGTTGTATAAACTACGATCAAGGTTTGGGCACTGTGGCTGGTCAAAGGCATGAAAGCATTTTGGCAAGGCTATGAATTTGTGTGAGATACAAATGCTCTGCATCTCAGGGAGTTCCAGCTCTGTTAAGGAGAAGGGACACATTTTGCAAACTGATTTCTTAGAAAAGAGCACCAGTGACCTCATCCCTCCTGCCCTTCCCTTTGGAACTGGATCTGCAGTCTGCACAGGCAGGTGAAATGATGCCCTGTAGCTGGGAGGAAGCACCACAGGTACGTATTACAGAGATCTCCTGTCAGAGGGATCACTGCAAAGCTGGATCTGGCTAGAGACACTAACTGCCTGGTGCTATTTTAAGTATCATTGTTTGATTTTGTAGCTGCGTGCTTTTGCACAGCATCACGAGAGAAAATAGGACTGCTGTTCACATTAGGCAGAAGAAAATACAAACAGATGCACAGGAGATTATTCAGCTCAGGTGCAAACAGAAGGTGACTCAGTAGGGGACAGCTATCTCTGTTTACTAAAGATGTAACTCTATTTCACTGATCCCTTCCAGAACTATCCCAATTAAGAAGGAGTTATTTGTTGGACTTGCAACTCTGTAAAAGGAAAATTGACTGATAAAATTAAGTCTGCTGTGCTTTCCTTCTCTTTTAAACTCTCTAGAGTGCATTTAATGCTCAAAAAGTGTTGGATGCATGTCCTCTTCCTCTGCCAATGGGAGCTGTAGGATCACTGCAATGTGCTGCCAATGTGTGTCATTGCTGCTTGGGAGGGAAGGTTTCCAGTGATGACAGCAGAGATCCAGCCACTGCCAACTGTCTCAGCCTGGAAACAGGAATGCAGCTTGTGCCACCACAGTGGTAAAATGATGATTTGGTCTCTTGGTATGACAGAGACCTCTTCTGATGAGAAACAAAGCAAAAATTCTCATAGATTTTGAGAGACTACCTAAAACGATCAGAACGGTTTATTACAGTTACTCCTGTTAAGAGTGGGGCGACCTGGAGATAACACCCTCCTTTGTCACAGCCTGCTGTGATTTTAAACATCATGAATGCTGTGCAGAGCCCCACAAACGATCCAAAAACAGTGTCAGAAAAGCCCTTTCTTAACTGAGCTTTGGAGGTGAATAAGAACTTCCTAAATACACTGCTGCATTTAAACAGGGTGCTTTGGCTTGTGACTGTGTTAAAAACTGGACAGACTGGCCCTGGCAATGTCTTCATATTTTCTGCAGCTACAGTTCCAAGAGCACAGCTGGAGTGGGAGCACCAGTGTGAACAGTATGAGCATTCAGTCCTTTTGCCAGACTGGGAGAGAGCCCACACGACCCTTTGTGTATAACACTGCTGACCTGTTTGTTGTCTTCCTCTGTTGCCACTCCTAGGGAAGCTACACAGTAAGAACCAGGATATATTGCTGAGCCCATAAATTTGGAGGAGATACGGCCTTAGAACAGCATTAAAAAACACTCCACAGAACAAGACAAGGAGGCACATCTGTGCTATCCAATCAAATTAATTCTGAAATTTGCTCGTGGCAAGTCAAGTAAATATCTGATAAATGTGTGTAACTGCAAGTGAGAAGGAAGTGTCCCTTAAGCAGGAGGTCCTACACATGGCTTAAAGCTTGGGTTGTGCTTGTCATTAGTCAGAACTCTTTCAAGTGAAGATTATTTAACAGAGCATGTTCAGGTACATGTAAGCAGATCAAGAAGAAGCGGTTAAAAAGACACCTTTTTGCTTGCCATGCTTTCCCTGGACATTGCACTCCCCCTAATGTGCTCAGGAGTGTACGAGTGCCTCGGGCATGTTAGTGAGACAGCTGGGGGCTTAGTGTGTTCCCACCTGCCCTGGGCTCTGCACCATCGAGGCTGTGGTGGCACTCAGGGGAATTTGGCTAACCTCCCCAGGGGCAGAGGGAAAAGTGACAAACAACAGCAAGTTGGTAACATCCTAATTTGCTGTGAGCATGGCGGTGATGAATGTGCTCTATAAAGTTGGCCATGACTCCAAGTCCAGTAGAGCTATGGCCTAGATCCAATGATACAGATGTTTCTTGCATGTTTATAGCCAAAAAGTTGTGATTTCTCTCCTGTGTAGAACAAAGTACAACTAAGTGTTTTCACTGCTGTGTAGCTTCATACCTTGTTGTCAAGACTATCCTTTTTGCCCATTGTTCTAGAAAGTACTGGATGAATGCCAAAACCTGAGATCCTGCCAACTCCTTGTCAATAGTCGGGTTTTTGGGCCTGATCTGTGTCCAGGGACCACTAAATTCCTCCTTGTCTCCTTTAAATGCAAACCTAGTAAGTAATCTTTATCAGGCAAATGTGTTTTTCTGCGTGTTTTGTTGTTTGTTTTGGTTAAAATGCCACTGCACATGGCTTTGCATAAATCCCTGTGAAGTTTTGGGGCTCTTGGATTGATAACAAATTGTTCTTTTCTACTTTACCTTAGCTCTCCCTTGTGTTTGCAGATTCAGGGTGCTTGCTGCCAGCTTAATGACCAGTGTCGTTTGGCAGGGGCAGATGTCAGACATCAGACTAGAAAGGAAAAATGTTATGGAAATTATTTTTAGTGAGATAGCAATGATAATGCCCTATTAGAAAGAGCTGAACAGCAAAACCAGATGCTTGGGCTAAGGATCCAAATGAAGAACGTACCCTAGGAAGGAGTATGCAAAAATACTTAAGGGGCTGGGCCCAAAGCTTTCAAAGATTCAAAAATACCTCCCATTTATGGAATAATGGCCAGAAGATACATGTGCTGATGTCGTTATTTTATTGTAGAATCAGCAAGTATTCAATGCTGATATGTGAAGGGACAAATCTTGCCTCAAAGAGAATCTGCTTTGTAAACACGAAAAAGGGTAAGAATGATTAAGACAATCCTCATGAGGTTTCCTTTATGGGTGGTTTTTAATTGTTCTCCTTGTTGCTATGATAGATGAGAACAAGTTCCAGTAGCCTGGGGGCTCAGCTCTTTTGGCAGTGAATTCCCAGTGTGGCTGAAATGTGTCCCAAAGAAAACAGCTGAATGATGACTTACTGGTAGGTTCACCAGCCAACACAGAAATACCAACTCACAAGCAGAGGAGAAAGCACTAAGGGGGTTTTCTTTGATCAGAGCACTAAGATAGATGTCAGTGGTAGAACAGGAGTAGGTGGCAAGCAAACTGAAGGGCCAGCTCACACTGGAAAGTGAAAGTCAGAGCAGAGAGATAGAGTGGAGTAGGCAGATATTACCTTTGGGAAAGCACTGCCTCAAGAACTCCCAGAGAGAGACACTGGGCCAATCATTAGAAGAAAAAAAAAAGCCTGAAATTTAAAATTTTCATTATCTGTTTTATTATATCAATAGTTTAATTATTTTTGCATATTGCAATTAGTCCATTACTAATAGTAGATGGATTTGAATATCATAGCAGTGTCTGTATCGTTAGAAATCTCTTTTTGCTAATCAAAAGTGAATTAGGATCTTATTTATTACTTTCAGAAGCTGCTTAATATTTTTTCATATTGGAGATGAGTTTCTTAGAGTATATATAATATATAGTGTATATATTATATATACACTATATATATAGTATATAGTATATAGTATATAGTATATAGTGACCTGACTTTTAAAAAAGCTGCTCAAAAGCATATTCAACAGCAACTGCTGCCTTCAGAACTGAGGAATAATCCAATTCTAGTGCAAATGACATGATTTCATGACAGGAAATTTATATTTGTAGGTAAGGTACCAATATTGCTAGTCTTGGAAGTGGAAAACATCCTTACTCAGGAAATCACGTCATGATAACTTCAAGTATATTCTGCAGTCTCCTTGCCTTCAAGTAGGCATTTAAGCAGTTGCCTAAATCCCTTACTTTTTCATTTATTTAGAATTATTGTTGCCATATCTTTGCAGAGGTTTATGTTGGGCTCTTCTTCTTATCTGATACCACTTGGGCTTATAGGTACTTCCACAGCCTCTCCAGCACAGCTAGGCAGGTTCAGAGTCCAGCTGTACGCTGTCAGTCACTGGGCACAGACCCCAGGTTTTTGGCCTATTTATGGGTGCACAGCATGGCAGGTGCTTCTGCAGAAGTCACAACCTACAGTAGGTCAAGTTTTTTCAAAATGTTTTCAAAATCACTCTTTGTTACACTTAAGGCTGTTGATGCGCTCGAATAGAAGCAGCTGGACTGTTACCAAGATCATTAACCCATTGTTTTATCTGTTCTGTTTTGGATGAAACAATAATGTTTTCATTCATGAGTAGACAGGAGCTTTTTCTCTCTCCAGTTCCTGAAGAACCAGCACCCACCCTCCACTCAGGGACACTACTTGCTAACAATAAGGTTTCCCTTTTCTTCTGCTCAGCTCAGGAATCTCCTTTTCCTGTTTTCACATTTTTGAGGACAAAAAAATTGGAGGAGAATAAACTCTTCTCCCTGGCCTTATCTGCCATAAAAAGCTTTGGCACCACAGCTCAACCTGGAAGACTTAAGGTAAAATGCCACGAACAGAGTGGCTGCTTAGGCCAGGAAGAGCCTTGTTGACCAGGTGGCAGATTTAAAGGGGTTCCCTAGGAGGGACGAGCCATGAAGATGAGATTTCAGTGCCTCCCCCACCTCTGCTGAGGGTACTGCCCAGAAGCCTGTGCCAGCTGAGCAAGAGATGGGGAGATTTTTCTCAGGCTCCTAAATGACATCACTTTGCCAGCCAAATTTTCCAATGAGCCCTTGGTGGATAATGCTGCCACTGACCTTGGTGGAGCAGTGCAAGTACAGCTGAGAGCACTGTCTGGCTTGGGAGGGGGACCCCGTCCTGGCCTTTCGTCCTCCCGTTGTCCGTGCCTCGCCCAGTGCTGCCACTGAGCAGTGCCAGCCCTGCCCGTGATGGATGAGCCTGCAGAGGCACCTGAGGACGTGGAGAATGCAACAGTGTCCTGGGGAGAGACAGAAAGGAAGGATGAAGCTTCTCTTGCTGAGCAGGACTGGAAAGAAAGCCAGGAGAGCAGGGAGGCTGTTCCACTGGGAAAGGATATTAGCAAAATTAGGGTTTTCTGTTCTGTTCAAAATAGAGCCACGGGCTCTAGACAGTCACTTGGGCACAATTCATTTGGAAGAAGCACTCTGCTCTTGACTTTGTGTCTGGCTGTACAGGTGCCACGTGTCACTTGCAACAGCATTTGCAGGAAAGCTGGTTTCTCTCCTGCTGCTATTTGCTATTAACAGTCCAGCTATTTAAATTGCCTCATGCTATCATATTGCTGTTTACTTCTACTTTAGCTGAATACAAAACCAAATCAGCATGTGAAAACCAGGAACTGAAGCTCCACTGTCAGGAATCCAAGTTTCTTATCATCTACTCGGCCACCTACGGCAGATGGGCACACGAGGAGAGCGTCTGCTCAACAAAGGCGGAGCACACCCCCCCTTTGGTATGTTTGGGCATCACTGAGGGACCTTCTCTAGACAGGAGTGCAGGGAAGAGAGGACACAGGTAGGGAGAAACTTCAGGTGCAAGAGCAATGGTGTTTTGAAAGCATCAGTGATAGAAATGTGAGAGAGATTATTTCTGAAACTCAAACAAACTGCCCAATATTAGGGAGGAACATAGAGTAAGAAATGCAACAAAGTAATAAACTTTCATATAGTTCATCAGTTCCTAGTATGATTAGCATGAAAAACTAGTTCCCTTGCCTGTCTTGAATTTAGGTGACATACACTAAATATCAGCTGTTTGCCTCTCTTTTTCCTCCAGCTTCTGACAATGACCAGGTGACCTGAGTGCCATGATACTGTCTTCCTGCTCCTTCTTCTCTGATACTTCTTTCTGCCAGATATTCCCTGCTTTAGCTGCAGAGAAGGTCCATGGGGCAGGGCCATTGCTTTAGATGCTGTTGTACAACCAGACCCCAAGGCTGTGGTGGCACACTAGTACCTGGGACTTCTCTCTGGCACCAAGTCAGGAATGTCCTACGTACATAGCAATAAACTGAACAATATGTTCCGTGGTGACACTGAAGGCATGAAGGTAACTTTTCATGCCATGGAGAAGGCAAGCACGAGATGATGAGTGTGCTGTTCAAACCCCTTAGTACTACACAGAGGAGGGCTTGCATGACAGATGCCAGCCCTGTGCAAAGGCTTAACATTGCTCCTAAGAAACATGCTTTATGTGTCATCTATGAGAAGCATCTCTGAACATCAAGAAGAGACCAATAATTAATCTTAAGATCCTTTTGTCTCCAAGCCAATATTTCTATTTAGTTGCACAGATACTATTAAAAATTTATTGGCTAAAAATCGCAATCTGTTCTTAGACAAAATGCTATTTAATATTGCCAGGTCTGTGTTTCACACCTGCTCTGTTGGGCCTTCACACAGACTTAGCTGAGCCTGTCTGTTCTGTGGAGAAAACATTTTAGAAGGTCTCTGACAGGCCACGACACCCCTTATGACAGTGGCAATAACAGATGACACAGGGCAGGACAGAGATATCTCGGCTGATCAAGAGAGGCTGCCACCACACTTACATCTTGCACTTCACTGACCTCTCAAAATCACTCCCTTGCCTCTAATGTCAGCATTCCCAGTTCACACATCAGAATTCTGCAAACCTTTCCTATTGGATAAAGTTGCCCAGGATAAAGAGAAAGAATTTGCAACAGCAACAAGCTCTGTTGTGGCCTCTGTGTACAAGCATGTGTGCAGCAACGCCCTGGCTGGCACTGGTTTTGTGTTCTGTAAAGCAGCCTAAAACACTAGTAATAAGAGAGAGCATAAAACCTGAGACAAACACAAAGTAGATCTACAGAAGGTAGATCCTTGTACAGATTTCCTACTACTTAACGGAAGTTCTCGGCCTCTTCCTGCGTGGTACCAGTGACTTTCTGCAGGCGATGGAATTTCCAAAAGCCCCTGTGTGGCGTGGGAGTTCACATTCAGTTATCACCAAAGACTTGGCACTTCGGAGCCACATCAAACTGACTCCAGATCTATCTGTCTTGAGCCTGAATCTTGTTTGTATGGTTATTTAAGCACCTACAGATGTAAGTGGGTGCATGACTAGATCTCTGCAATGACTGCATACCTTTCTCTCAGGGAACACAATGGTAATTTGAATGGAATGACTTGAGACAGCTCTTCCTTCCTGAATCAGAGCCCATGTACCTATTTATGTTTGCACCAAAAGCTGAATTGGCACCACCACACATGCATTATTGTTTCTGCTCACATTGGTGCAACTCAGCCTAAGGGCAATGCTCAAGCCATTCCAGTTCTTTCACTGCATCACAGAGAAACTGTGAGACAATTTTTTTTTAGCACTATGCAGAAGAGAAGTCACCCAAAGGTCCTAAGGAAGGCCCAGAAAGTCTCTGGTGAGCTCAAAAGTTTTGCTTCTCTCCATAATTGATACAGTCCTGCCAGGTGTACTGTGTATTGAACTGGATACTCCCTGAGATCTTGGCTACCTGTTGATATGTGTGGTAGCAAAGATAAACAGGAGCTTTGGGTCAGGACAGGTGTGTTCTCAAGCATGGCTTTTCTGTGAACCACCTGTCGAATCAGTTGACAGATTTTCAGAGCTTTGCTTCAAAGGGAACCCAGGAAAACGTAACATTTCTTTGGCATAAAGGCTCTTCTCCACATAGGAAATAACTTATATAAATCCATCTCTGCTGTGGGAGATATCTGTGTGGCCTTGAGCACTTGTAGGATCCTGAGCCTCACCTCCACATTTAGCATGAGTATCTGCTCATGCAACTGGTTTTCTGAGCCAGTGTAATGGTAAAAAAACAGCTTCTGCAACTGTCCAAGACTGTTAAGACTGGCACTGTTAAGACTGTACAGAATTTCCAGCAAGCAACTTCCCTGTTTTACTATCAAAAACTCCACAAGAAAATTCTGGGTGTGGTTCTGTAGCAGATGGTTCTGCCTAGAGGTATCCATTGTGCACAGCACCAAAGCAGAAAACCATAGCAGTTTGTTCCTGTGTGAATTGCTGCCTTTTCTGACCCATTATCTCTTTTAAATTTGTACTAACATGTGCATGAGGAAACAGAAAATTTATTGGGCAGAAGAAGTTAAAGAATTGTGCCAGAACAGGTTACCATAGAGAGCACCAGGAAGATTCAGGTCAACAAACACCTCTAAATAATAAATTACTCTTGTTAATACATGAAAATACTTGAAAGAAGTAGTAGTTGGTAGTGGGTCACCTCTAGGTTCAACTTGCATGCTAGAACACAGCAGTATCCTTCCCAGAAATTCCTCTGGATGCACATTGGCTGGTCAGATGTGTGTTCCCTCAAGCACCAGTGACCAGCACAACCCTGAATTACACCTCTGTCATGGTTCTCCTTGCTGGAAGGTGGGGTTCTTTCCAGTACAGCCCTCTCTTTTACCTGGTCCCACTTTTGGAGGGTTGAGAGGGGAGGTGGAGAATTCACAAACTCATCACAGCTTGCATTGTGCCATGATACACCCTGGGGTTGGGCTTTGTCCTAGTCTCCTCTTCCCAGTGGATTCAGATAAGAGGAAGGGATGAGAAAGTCAAGCAAGGGGGATTTTCAAAATCCTGTAGGTTCCTTCCAGTCCAACTAGGTGTCAATGTAACAGGATTCTCTGATGCTGTGATTCTGTTTGTTTGGATATTGTAGCCAATTCAAAGGACCTTGTATCTCTTATTCACTGATTGAGTGAAAAGCTTTTGGTTTCTGTCTCTTACTAAAAGATGTACTCTTTGCCTGGTGTAAGCCTGTCTCCTGGGAAAGTCTCTTGAGAGCAGAAGAAATAGCAGTGAAGGCACAAGCAGCTTTAGGCAGATCTGGAAACATTTCCACACTGCCTTGGCACTTTGGGTGTGGGAGAAAAAAGCCAAATGAATTTTGTGGATGCAAAAGTAAGGATAAAATAGTTCAATTTTGCTTCCACCACAAAACCCCTTAATTCAGCTCTCTCTATGTGCAGACATATGAAAATGTCCTTGCCTGTGTCAGCCCGAGCAAACTGGGAAGTTTAGTAGGTGCTTTGGGCCCCAGGAGGTGCCAGTAGGAGCCACTGCACACCATTGCCCCAGTGAATGTTGCCAAGACAAAACTCCCTTAAAATAAGAGGTTTTCAGAGCAGTGGCAAGATGCAAAGTGATTGTTTGAAGGGAGGAAGAGACCAGCCACCATTTTTAGAGTCCAAATAACCTTCTGAGATGAACAGGGAAGATCAGATTTGGCTGGTGGAAGTTGCTTGGAGCACACTGAGACACACATCACTTCAACCAGTAATGTTTTCCTTACCAGCAGCTCAGGGGTTTCTTGGGTCTATTTTTTCATGACTCACATTTGTGAAACGTTTGGAAAAGTACACTTGGCCCTCAAGTCTAAAAGGAGCCAAGGAACTCCTGCCTGTGCACATGTGCCTGTGCAGGGAGTCGGGTTCCTGCTGTCAGGAAATGGAGAGCCCCATTTGTCTCTTGCCCTTAGTGTTTGGTGCGATGGATCCCCCACTCCGCACATGCATGTGCAACGAGGAGAGAGAGACCAAGTTTGGGGTTTGTTTTGTACAAAAGTGCTGCCGAATACGTTGTGTGTTTCTGCTGGAATCAGCAGTTCCAGTGGCCCTTTTCTGATGCACAAGCAGGAGCTGTGTGCCACGCTCTTGCATAAATTACCATATTATTTCAGCAGGTTTCTTTACGAGTCTACAGCCTTAGCTTGCTCCAAACTCCACAGTTCCCCCCTGTCAGTTCTTGTCCTCACAGCTGATATCTGGGCTCCACAAAGCACAAGCCATCCTGATTTGGAGGTGTGAAATCTTTGCTTTCAGTTGATTTTAAAAGCGACTTCCTTATTCTTCTGTGGGTGGGCACAGCCCAGAACACATAAAGCGGCGTAAGGAGCAGTTGGGGATGAAAGCAGTTGGAAACATTTGGAGAGGGTGGGACAGGATGCTGTCGCCGGAGCCTGGCACAAGATGCTCCATCACCTGCAGGTTTTGTGTGGCAGAGTGGAAAGAAAGGGAGGGAAGGCTCCTCCTGTCTGAATTGAGAGAAGCTTTAAGAAACCAGAAGACAAATTACTTCTCATTAAAGCCTGTGTGATTTATGGCATGTCATTTGCATGCCAAAACTTTCCCAAACAAAGCTAATTAGGGAGCTGAAAGAGCCTTTCCTCCAGAAACAAGGCTTTCTACTCCAACTATTAAATAGCTGCAGTCAGATTGGATAGTTTATTACTGCATTAAGAACCTCGTCTTGACACCCGTGTCCCTGTGCCATCCATAGCAGTGTCTGGTACAAAAGATCCACCGACAGTCTTGGTGTGTAACAAGCAACTTTGGGAGAAAAGCGTGGAAAATGGGGCGTTTTCCCAGCCACACACTGCTGCCTTGTCTGCCACCGCTGGATGCCACCAGCCTTTTAGCACTCTGGGAATGTTCCTTTCCAGAGGCAGGTTATTGAAAAGGTATGGTACCAGTCTAACAAGCCCCAGGGATATCTGTGTAGATCAGAAAGAAGCCACACTGCATATTTATGTTCATCTCCCAATTCATGGTTTCTTTGGGCCCGTTCCATGGGATTCCTTTACTCAAAACTGACCTCTCCTCATTCAGTCACTGAATGAGTGAAAAAGGTGTTTGACCAGGAGAAGGGTAAGTTATTCAATCTCATGATAGCTGCTGGGAGAACTAGTGGGAAGGTAGCAAGCCCACATGTAAATTAGACACCAATTTTTATTGAATCACTAAACCCAAAATTTTTTCAGAATGCAGGAAGTTTTAAATAGGTTTTTTTTAAAGGTTATAAGACTTTCCAGGTAACATCTGTCCTGTCATGCAGAGGAAACAGGCCATGGTTTGCCTTTACTCACCTGTGACACCAGGCAAGCCTTGGGAGGTTCTCCAAAAACTGGCCTGCCAAGAACCTGCAGGTATATGATGACTGGCTCCTCAGGTAGAGGAGCCAAATCCAACATGGATAGAGATGATAAGAAGCTATTAAGTCCCACAGAAAAATGAGCAAAGGCAAAACGAAACATACACTTGCCATATCACTGAATATGTAGAAAACCATCAGCACAGCATCCTCCTAGGTTTATGAGGCACCGAGAGTAGCTCCCAGGGCAGGAAATTCCATAGAAAACATTGTTTGCCAGTTTACTGTTGTGCTCCAAATCCATTCATTTATGAATCACCCAACAACTCCTCCTGATATTCTCTAGTTGGTTTTGTACTTGCCAAAGTAAGCTATTGGCCGCCTAAAACATCCATCCAAATATACCCTTACTCACCTGAAGTTGCCGGGGAGGGAAACTACAACTGCTAAGTTACTTAATCAGAACTATACAATGCTTAAGGTCAGCCCTTCCCTGCCTTCTCAGCAGTCTCTTGGGACCCACAGATATGGGGATTTTCGGTCTCTGAAAAGTCAAAGAGCTCTCTCCTAAAATCCATGTCCAAAGTGACCCTTTGCCAGACAGATCAGCCCATTATCTCCTGATGGCTCTGCCCAGGTGTATGACTTATTTAGTGCTGGTGTCAGGGAGCTAACTCTAACAATCACAAATCTGCCCCATTTTCACACATTAAATGTCAAGAACTCAGTCTCAAACCTTCTCTTCTTTTCAAACAGATTTGGGGAACCTTTGGAGTGTCTTTGCAAACAATGTCTGTCCTTCCTCTAAAGAGGCACAAATGAGCTTCAGCAGTTGGCAGGTGACTGGAGGCCATCCTTTATTGTAGGAAGGGGGACTGTTTCAATGCCCAGAGAATGATGTTTCCGACCTCTAGAGCATCCTTGCCTCAGAAGCCTGGAGTGAGACATATCTGTCATACACAGGAAGCCCAAGTGTGTGGGTGATAAAGAAAGATTCAGAAAAGTATTACTTGCTCCAAACTTGTCCTTTCTGCATCCTTTCTGTTTAGAAACCAAAACTACAGGGTGTTTTTTGCTTTGTGTCTTAGAGTTTAGCATACATGGATACAGAGAAGTTAAACACATTTAGAGAGGTTCTTTTTTTTTTTAAAGCGGAGTGTGACTCAACACTTTTTCCCACTCAGATAATTTCAGCTCCAGTGCAAAACCCATTTTTGGAAGCCACATGTTTCCCTGGTTAAATATTGAGCCCATTTTGACCTCTTCATAGTAAATCAAAAGCTACTTTTTAATACCCTGAACTTCCCTGTAGCCTGAGCTGTTGCAACACATAAAAATTGCTCTCACCTGACTTGAACTGAATTTGGATATCCAGTCGACTCATCTCAGTAACCCAGGGCCAAGAAACAGACTTGGAAACAGCATTTCTTCTCTCTTGATTTGAGATGGAATAGATGTAGAGCTATTTGGCTGTGCTTATTTTTTCCAAGACATCCTGAATAGAACATCGAGACCTTATATCGGACACCTGTTTGGAGCTTGACCAGACTCCTCCTGCACCCTTAATATGCACCTGTAAGGCAACATGGGAGAGTTACTTCACTGCAAGTTCAGATTTTTGTTGCAGCTGACTTCCTTGCATTGACAAATCTTAATATTTAACTCTGAAATCCTGCTAAGGCAAAGTTACACCTGAGATCAGGTGCAGATTTATATCTCTAGTCATGCACCCAGCAGCTCTCATTTCAGATAACACCAGGGTGTTGTATATTTATTGTATGTATTTTTTTCTTTCAGACTGTTTGTCTTACACAGCGCTGGAAGTGTTATCAAAAAGGTGTTATGGGAAACAGAGATGCAAAATCATTGTCACTAGCCGGGATTTTGGAAGTCCATGCCTACCTGGTGTGACAAAATACCTAAATGTCAGCTATGCATGTGGTAAGAGCAAATGCACAATCATTTTCACGCTCTCATTTCTGCCTGCAAAGACATACACACGTCCACATATGGGCACTGAGCCTTCCTACATAGCCACACAGGAAGTTTGTGACACAGCCATACAAAACATGTGAACAACCCCCTGGGCACAGCAGCACCTAACAAAGACTCTGGCATTAAGGGGGGGTTTTGCTATAAAAAATGCAACCAATAATAAAGTATCAATGATGTAGTTCAATATTTTTGAGAAATACTATCAAGATAAGCGTTTGTGCCACAGAGTTTACCTGCAACAGAGCTAGGAAAAATAAACTGGCATTGCCTGGCATCAGTGCAGGTAAAACAGTCCAGCATAATTGAAGCACTGTGTACAAGCCCAGTCCTGAAACCTGATTCATGTGAATACATCTACAGCTTCTCCCTCATAGAGGGGTTTCCTTTCTCATGGAAAGGGAAATGAAAGTTTATGAAAAAGTAAAGGCTTGAAGCTATACATCCCTTGCAGGATTGAAATGTACTTCAGCTCATTCCTCAGACAAGAGGGAACAGTTTTCCATATTGTTTGCTATAGACTAATATAATTCCATAAGAGGCGAGCAGAATTCTGAAACACTTCAATAGCAGCAGCTCCACAGGTACATACTGCGGAGTCCTGTGGCTGCATCCCTAGTGAGTACTGGTCAAAGGGAACAGGTTACCTGAGACATGCTTTTAAGAACAGCAGTGTAGGATTGATGGCCAGGTCACCTCTACCTGAAGATCAGAGGAAAATGAGCCCTGAGAGATTTTCAGTCTCTCCAGGAATTGGTTGTCAGCTATGAAAGGTGGTGCAGTAATTCAGCTTTCTGTTACTGGAGAGATCTGGGAATCTGCCATTGCATCAATACATTATATTATTGTGTAGCTGCCTTTATAAATGAGTTAATGTAATTGTCTCTAATTAGCATGAGCATAATTACAACAAGTTGTTCCTCTTTGCACATCTGTGTACCAGAAAAGCAAGAGTGAGGAGTTTGTTTGCACTGGAGTTATGCATTCTGTTATTTAGGGATGTGGTTTTGCAAAAACATGTGGGTAACAAATAGTGTTCTTTAGCGTTGCTGACACATTTGGAAGTTTTTCTTCTGCCAAATCTAACTGGGCTGAGCAATCTGAAGCATTAGCCAATGGTTTGCAGATCTGATTTGATCAGCTCATCTAATGAACACGGGAAGAATTTGGCATATTCCAGAATGACATTTTACATTCATTCTCCTTGCTGGAGGATGCCTGCTAATCTGATGCTTTCAAAGATATATAGATCTCCCTCTGTAGTGACAGAAACTCAGCAGAGCAGAGCACTTTTGTTCTCAAGGCTGTGCCACACTTCAATGTATTTCTATCATGGTCAGGAATGTGAAAAAACCCCATACTCCCCACTCAGTGGTCAGCAGCTGTTTAGGGGTAGTGAGTCTGGCTGCATTTTTACATTTGCAGTTCATTCCTGACAGTAAAAACACGACAGGAGCTGGGAGGTGCTAGTTTCTTGAGGTCTCAGTGCCTCCAGTGATCTGCTCAGCATCATCTCTTGTCTGCACAAGAGATGATGCTGAGCCTGCACTTCAGGATCAGGGAATCCTCTCTCAGGAAACACGGCTCCTGCAGCCCCGTGGTCTATCTGCCCTCCCTGGATGCTTGAGTTCCTTTGTGGGCTGCCTTTGGCAGCCTGCAGGAGGTGACTGACTCCTGCTTGCCAAAGTAGTGCTGGCACAAGTTATAATACAGATGTGATTATCTTAATAAAAATTCCTATGCTGGTACCAGCTGTTCTGTTCAGTGACCTGATATAGCCTATACCAGTCCCTGCATCTGAGAGGCACTGTAATGAAAACTAGCAATGCAAGCAGCCAGGGCTTCTTTCTGGCCATGCCCCTTTGAATTAAACATTCCCCTACAGTAAATATTTGAATGGCAAAGGGGAAAAGGGCAAGTGAAGCCCTGGGGAGCTCCCCCTGGAAGGGGAGCAGGAGGAACAGCAGCACAGAGGAAGGAGTCCCAGGCCATGCAACAGGAACTTTGGGTCCCGCATGGGCGCTGGAGACGGCACAGCCTCCCAGGACATTGTTCACAACACAGGCATGTTCTCCAGAACAGCCAGGCCTGCAAATGCAGACTACAGGCTGGAAACAATCCTGCTCCCTGTCTGCCCCACACACCAAGGCAAGTGTTCCACCACTGGAAAACAGCTACAAACTACCACGAGGTACAAGACAAAATAGAAATGAGGTTATTTACTCGTGTATCTGTTGGCCTTCCACTGCAAACAGGAGCAAAGGCTCCCAAAAGGATTCCTTCATCAGCAAAGGAAACAGCTCTGACTTTGAGCCCACACAGAAAGAGAAGTTCTGCTCAGAAAGAGCTATTTTTAGTTGTTTTCCAAATGAAAACTATGCTAAGCTGCAAGCCTCAGTCTCCTCTGTTCCATTTAACTATCTCAACACTATTTCTTGGCAAATGTTTCTATGTGGTATAGAGGTGGGCGTCATACTGGAAATTTCTTCCTTTTTTACACGCCCCCCCCCCCCCATCAGTCTGAAAATCAATCTGCCTTCACATACTACAGGAACAGGGGCCAAGATCTGGGTGGCTGAAGGGCCCATTCATCCATTATGGAATATGTGAACTCTCAATGTCTCTACAATGCACCTGCTTGTAGTTAATTATTTGAAAAAGACTGTGAACACTTATCAAGGGAATAGATTAATGAAATGAGAAAGATGCAGCTCATTTATTCCCATCCTCCCCACCTTCCTCAGCAACTGTCCATCTCAGAAGCTTCGCAAATGACATCACAAAAGACACTAACATTTACCTTAGAATTACAGTGAATTATCCTCATCCAAACCCAGTATCTAGATGCAACTCACCATTTGGCTGTAGCCCAGTTTATGCTGAATGTAGAGGCCAATTTTGTCTCCATCTACTGGCTGGGACACCGTCCAGGGGTTGAAAACAAGGGGCAGGTTGCTGTACGGAGATGTACTGATGTTCCTGGAGCAGGCAGCCACAGGCCCAAAGCTGTCCTGACTTTGCAAGTGACACAATAATTAAGGTTGGAAAAGACGTCCAAGATCGAGTCCAACCTTCAATACCACTGTCAGAAACCCAGTTAATAAAACCAGGGTTAGCAGTGGGATTTGTAATTAACTGGGGAGAGGGTTATTAAAACTAACAGAACACAATTTGTCTTTTGTCTGCAGTTCCTAAATTTATCCTCACGGCTGTCAACTCCCTAGTCCCTGATAACAAGTCTTCTGTCAAACAGAATGATGGTATGTACCACCACAGACACAGGGTTTGGGATGAAATAGGGGAAACCTGGCTGAAAGAGCTGCTCTTCCCGTTGGAGAGCAGAGGACAGGCTGGGAGTGGGATGAGAGCACAGTCCTGCAGCCACGGCAATGCTGCAGAAGAGTGACCTGCTCAGCCTGCCCAGAGCCAGCATACTGGGAAGAATGAAAGTGAAACTGTAGTTGTTTCAGGGTGAAGAATCTTTTACAAATTATGCTAACACCAGCTCTTCTCAAAGGCCAAAAAGTTAAGGATGAGGCTGATGTGTGTCCCCAGTAATAGGAGCACATGGCATGGTTGGGCTGGGAAGGCCATTAGAGAACTGTGAAGCTTCATGAAGTAAAATTATCTTAGAAACCCCAATGGGAATAGGCACAAGGGGTTTCACTTGGCAACAGACTCGTAAATGAATCTGCCATTTTCTAGATGCTTGATATTTTCAATAATTTGTTCATTATACTTTATTTAACTTATCAATCATTGTTTGGTCTAGTATTCTGCAGCTCCTTCAGCACAGTACTTGGCCTGCCTGTGTTTTGGGTGGACTTGTTAGCTGGAAAGTTACTGGGTGAATGAATATCAATTTAGTAGCTTCATTGAATTTGCTTTACCTCCTCCTGTCACAGGTGTCGACCTTGATCCAAGGGAATCAAGACTTCCAAAGAAGGATGGAACTATTGTTAGCTCTAACTACTTGGCTACATTTGCATACATTAGAGGTAGGAAAATGAGGCTGAGATTGCTTGGCTCCCTAGATCGTGGCATTGTGGGAAAAGGAAGGATCAACTCCAAAGGTTACAACCAGTAATCCCATGTTTATGGTAATGATATTATTACAGTATAATCACAATCTTGTGGATGGGACAATCCCAGCATGATTGGTATTTAGGGAATATTCCTAGCCTTGAAGAATTCAAACTCTCTTAGCAACTACAGCCAAGGTATTTTTAATTTTCCACTGGGGACTGTTGTTTGTTCAGTAGTTTTGAAACCCTGGTCCTGACCTGTGAGAGCACTGGAGACGTCTTTCTTTGGAAATGTTGGGTTGCATACATACATGGATCATCAAGGAGTAATAAAAAAAAGCAAAAAGCCATCCCAAACCCAGCCGTCTCTGCTGTGAGGCGAAGCAGGTTTTGTGACTTAGCAACACTAAATGCCAAGGAAGAAAAGTGCTCCCTACTCAGCCTGGCCTGGAGATGCTGCTGAGGCCCTGCAGAGCCAAAGTCCCTCTTCTCATGCCCCGTTTGTGAGGGCAAGGCCTGTTTTGGCAGGATGGCTGGAAAGACCAAACAAAGTTTGCAGAGCTCTGGTAGCTGGTTGACAACAGCACTGAGCTGCTCATAAAGAGTTGGGGTCATGCTGTTATTTTACAATGCTATAACCAGAGTGGATTTTTGTTGGGCTGTGAGTGTCAGGCGGTTTGGGTGCCCTATGGCTACGGAACACTGCAGGAATGGCAGCTGGGGGTTTGTAACTAGTCTTGGCAGTTTGTAAAGTGATTAAGCCCTGGCTTTCTTGCCTGCAGATCACCCTGAAAGAGCCGCTCTCCTGTTTGTGTCCAGCATTTGTGTGGGATTAATCCTCACACTGTGTGCCTTGGTGACCTGTGTGTCGTGTCCTAGTGACATCCAGAAACTGCACAGGAAGAGGGATCAGCTGGCTCCAGAGAGTGCCAGAGCCTACGAGAGCAGTGCACAGGAGGAGGAGGAGGAAGAGGAGGGGGAGGATTCCTCCTTTTCAAACACCCAGGATGAGACAGATGGACTTTACAGACCTTCTTACTCAGGTTATAACTCAGCAGAGGCAGCGGAACTGGCCGAAAGGATTGAGCGCAGGGAGCAGATCATACAGGAAATTTGGATGAACAGTGGTTTGGATATGACACCCCCTAGAAATATGAATACATTTTATATTAATGAACAATAAATGGCTTATTTTGGATGACACTCTATCCCTTTAAAAAAAATGTACCTTCTGTGAAGGAACATTTGTATCAGTGAATATAATTATTTGTAAAATAAAAAGAAATATATGCAATAAAAAGAGGGTTTCATACCCTTACTGTCTAAAAATCCTTATGTGAAAAACACTCTACAGTTTTAACTCATGGTACAGATTACTTTTCACTGTAATTTGGGATCAACTGCCAAATGCATGTTAGGGAATATTTAAAAAAGGTGGAAAATATTTAAGCAGATGCATTCAACCATCAGAACAGACCTGCCCAAGATGTGCTCCTGCTGCAACCTGTGCTGGCAAATCTGTGATGGACAAGCTCCAAAATGGCTGCTGCTTTCATAAAAGACTCTTGATGTTGCCATAGGTTAAGAATACTTCACTTAAAGGAAACGCTGGGTTCATTTTTCTGATCCTAAGGCAGGGTTAGAGCCAGCACTTGAACGCAGGTCATATTCTCAGGATTTTTTATCAGTTCACTTGAAAATTGTTAACTAGTCAGATTTGGTTTCAGTTGGAGAGAAAATTAAATAAGTAATGTATCTAAGTTGAAACCACAACAGCCTTCCTGTCTTAAAAATGTCTCCAATATTTTAGCTGCAGCCCATAGGGAATTTACTGAACAAAAGGAGGAAAAATGTCACTTCCTATTGGTAATACTTCATGGGTTCATTGTGCGTCCCCACTCAGATGCTGTGTGTCCAGGTAGAGCATAGTATGAAACACTTGGAAAGAAAACAGTGACGTGACTTGTCATTTCCTACTGATACAAAGTCGAATTAAGCCTGGAAAAACTTTAAAGGGAGGAAGGGAGCTTGCTCAGATGACTAAGGCACAATCCTGTGCTCAACTGGAAAAATCTCACCAGCAATTAGCATCCTATCAGCGGAAGGAAGAGAGGCTAAGGAGATGGACAGAGGGTTGAGGTCATCCAGAACACTGGGAAACTGCAGGAGAGGTTGGGCACAGCCCAAGAGCCTGGCTGCAATCCCGCTGGGCCACTGCTCTCCCCTTTCCAGTGGGAAGTCATCACAGCCTGTGCTATGCACGATATTGATTAATAGGTTTAGGTCTGGAGAAGCCAATGCCTTGGTCCTGAGGGTGGAAGAAGGCAAATTTGCCTTTGGGGAGGGCTCTGGGCCAGAGCTGGCTCCTTCCTCTTGACTCATGGGGCAGGTGCCACCCATTTCCCGGTCAGACACAAAGGGACTGATCTACATCCCAACAATTCCTCCTGCTGACAGACCATACCAGTGAAAAAAAATTTGATCCTCTTCCTTTTACTGGAGGGGGCTGGGCTCTGGCCTGCAGGGCTGAGGGCAGGGGTGCCAGGGGCCCTAGATCTTGTGGGCTCCCCAAAACTGAGTCCTGGTGAAACTCCCCTCTGGAGAGCCTGGGGCCCACAGGTCAGCTGATCTCCAGCTGATTTTTTCTGCAAGTATTCTGTCTGGCAGCTAAGGTTTATAGTCACTAAAATTTGTGTGTTTTCTTCTCTCATTTTTTATTGGGAAGCCTCAGTAGGGTTTCAGCCCATAAGCTGACATCCTAACAAAAGCCAGAAGTTATCTTTCCTTCAGACTTCCTTTTGCTCAAGACTGGGTAAAGTCAGTGTGCCCCCTGGAGAACACCAAAGAACACCCCCTGGTCCAGCCAAAGAGAGGACTCCACAACCTTTCTGGGCAGCCCGTGCCAGCGCTCAGCCACTCCCACAGGGACAAATTGTTCCCTGATGTTCAGAGGGACCCTCTTGTGTTTCACTTTGTACCCACCGCCTTTGCTCCTGCCACTGGGCACACAGGTCCTTTCCCCACTTTCTCCACTTCATCCACACATCCATCCATCTGATACCCTTGCTGGGATTCCCAGCTGAAACCAGGGACTTCAATCCTGGTGGCAAAACAACCGCAGTGGCAGCAGATCAGCAGAAACCCATTTGGAGCTTAGAAGTTAGTCCCTTCCTTGGGGCAAAATGTTTTGCTTTTCCCAACTCCCAGTCCTCTTCTTGCTTTTACAACCCTGGAGGAAAAAGACCTTTTGTATTGAAATTTTGATTTAATACTATATATATATAGTGATTAATGATTATATATATATATATATAGTGATTTAACCTGATCCCCTCCTGATTTTCCTCCCAGCCTGCCACCACACACTGGCGGGCAGACAGCAAAAAATTCCCAGAGGTGCCAGAGAAGCGGCTGCTTCCCAGGATGGAGCATTTCACAGCCACTCGGAACGTTTTGAGGAAAAAAAGAATAATAGTGCAGTGCTTAATAACACATGCCTGTTTAAATGGATCCGCAAATATAGTGATAAACCCTGTCCAAACCCCAGCACCAGGAGCAACTCAGCAGGGCAGGGGAAGCAGCTTTTGCTCCAGGCTGGGAGGTCAAGCTTCACTCAGGATCTGTTCCTTTGACCAAACTATTTTTAGTCTGAATTTGGGTTGCTATTTTATTCTTTTTGCATAAACTTTCTAAGTCTAACAGGCAAAAGCTGTCAATTAGTGGTTCGCCTCATTTCCAAACGTTCACTGTTCACAGCAGTCTGAGAGTAAAAAAGAAGACAAACGTGGAAAAACCTGATAAACAGACATTGAATTACTCAGATCTTTCTGAAACAACACCCAAAGTATCCAGCAGACAAAACAGAAAATTAATGCACTTATCTGTCCCAAGCTCTGAAAAAACCAGCAGCTGAAGTGCCATAGCTGGAATCTCTCCAGGCTGATGTATCCACGGGGAGGGTGCCATGAGGCAGCAGCAGCAATGCTATGGGAAGCACACTCAGGGCTGGCTGTGGGATGGGAGTTTCAGCAGTAAAATCCCTGCAATTTCCCAGAAGAGCAGCCTAAGGAGAAAAACTGCAAAGAAGAGCTTGCAAGTTGTTTGGACTATTTGGTTCATGCCCCACACATGGCTGTGGGCATGACACACATCTGGAAATTATATACCCAGCATCAACATCTGGACCTGCTAGAAAGCAACATGCAGTGCTGATGTGGCTGTTAAAACTCCCCGCGCTCCTGTCTTGAAATTAGCCTCAAGTCTGTCACCAGGAATGCTGGATGAGGTTGCAGGAAGCAATAAATAAATCCTTCTGAATCCTGAGTGAGGCAGAGAATGGAGCAATGAGGGAAAGCAAAACCCTGAAAAGGAGAAAAGGAATGAAACCAGGTGTGGAAACCATTTCCATTCATTAGGATGGCGATATGGCCACAAACCGAAAATTTTAGCAATGTTCTGCTGTGTGTCTCCTTTGAGAGAGAATGGATTTTCTCCTTGGAAGGGCATGGCCACTCTAAAACTTTCAGAAATAAGTGGTTTCAAAGAAAGACAAAATGCTTTTGCAAAGTTGCAAACCTATGCAAACAATGTGGTGCTTCATCATCTCCTTGGATAGTTAAATATCCATAGGCTTTCCTGGGTTCCAGCACTCTTTAATCATTTTCCAGTGAGCTCATTCAATCTCAGCCACAATAAAAGAATCCAGCAGATCCACAAACACTGTTGTGAGAACTCCAAAACCAGTCAATGCTACGGAAAGTCTACTCAGCTTAAGGAAAAACCAGCACCAATTACAGCAGAGAACAGCAGTCAAAGGGGTGCAGAATCTGTGTTCAATATTTCCAATGACTGCTTTTCCCTTGCTTTCAGAGAGGAAATGAGAATATTATAAGCTCCAGGACACTGATTTTCCTGTTAGGAAATGGTAGAACAAAGTGTTTTGTTAAAAACCTTTTTTGCCATGTGAAATGATTCTAAATAAATTTTAAATAAAAAATATTTGAGGTTTTTCAACTCAGAAATGCTGGTTTTTTTTTTGTAAAAAGTCATGTTACTGTAAAGTTGAGATTCAAGAAAAACTACCAGACACCAAACTTCCCTAAAAGTAAAAATTGGTGAATGAAGTAAAACCACCATGAACAGTTCACTGAATGGCATGAATTATCTTTTCTGCATCCAATCTTCAAGCTGCGAGTTCAGCAAACACCTGACTTTTAACCTGACCTGTGTTTCTTCAGCCATACCAATACAGAAAATTATTATGATTTTTTTTACTTCCATCCTAAAAGATCTGCTCCTATTAAACTTGGGTTTATCCAATCTACCTGCAAATGATGCTTATCTTTGTATACAAATTACTGTCAACCTCTATATACCAGCAAGAAAAACTAAACCCAAAGAATGAAAATGAAGCATTCCACAAGGATGTAACTAGTGTTTATATAAAAACACTTCCTTTAAACAACTAATAAGAGGCTCACTCATTTCAAAATGACAGTTTGGAAATAGCTATGTTGAAATGTGAACAAGCACAGAAAAAACCTTCATTCACCCTGGATTAGTTGGGGGAAACTGATTTCCTCTAAAATAAATCATCTTCTCCAGAGCACACCATCCAATAGCAATGCAAGAATGAGGGGAGAGTATAAAGACCACTCTGAACAACACCAAGCATTCCAGTGCATATTTACTAGATCTCTTATCTATGAAATAGATTGACATTTCCATATCCAAATCACAAGTTTCTAGTAAAATACCAAACACCAAGGGAATTTGTCCATTTCTTTGCAGAGAAAAGTGCTGCTGCAGTCACACAGAAATGTGAACATTTACTGAACATCTAAGGACACAGAAGTGACAAAATCAGCTGCTGCCAGAAAAATCTACCACGCACAACACAACTCCGTGCTGCAAACAAGAGCATCAACTGAGCAGCTTAAGGGGTTTGCAGACCTTCACCTTGGACCCCACTTGATGTCTTTTACACCATGAAATTGCCTTTTCAGAGCGTGGTTGTCTGCCCACTCAGCATTGAGAAACGAGTCGTCGTCCTCCTCCTCCAGTTTCTGTGGCAGAGAGGGGAGGGAGGCAGTGAGGGACGCAGCCTGAGCTCTGCCGGAGCAGCCCAGCTCTCGGGCACCAAAGGAACACTTACCTTTAGCTCCTCCTGCTTCCTGTAGTAGTACAGCATCATCTCTTTTTGCTCTTCATGACTGATCACAGGCTCCCGCCCCGGAGCTCCTTGTCCTTTCTGGGAGGGAAATTGTAAATGTTGCTGATGGCTTTTGTGATACAGAGGAGAAGCTGCTATGCAAAGACATCAAAAACCTTTCTTCAGACAACTGGATTGCTCAGATTTTAATAAGGCCCCTCAGGACAGGAAAATACATGCTGAAAAACGGTGGCTGCATTCATAGAATCACAGAATGGTTTGGGTTGGAAGGGACCTTGAAGATCATTTAATTCCACCCCCTGCAGGTTGCTTCACACCCCACCCAGTCTGGCCTTGGACACTTCCAGGGACCCAAGGGCAGCCACAGCTTCTCTGGGCAACTTGTGCCAGGGCCTGCCCACTCTCACAGGAAAGTGAGGGTTATTCTTTCCCGTGAGGTTTATTTTTTCATCTTTGTATCTGAATCATGCTGTCAGTTTTGTGGACATCAATGGAAGATGCAAACAGGATTGAGTCTATTTTACTTGAATTTCCACTCTAAAAGACATAACAAATCTGTTTTAATGGTCACTCTAGTTATCTCAGGATGGGCCCACATCTTTAGCTCCCCTACTAATACAGAGACAGGATAGCATAGGATTCAGTAAAGTAGGAAAGTAAGGGAGTTACAAACCACTACAAATAAAAGGAAATTTCTTATCCAGGCAACTGGAAGAAATGATGGACAAGGCAGAAAACACGTCCTGTCAGCAACTGCAAGCACAGCATCTTGCACAGAGATAGGGGATGCTCTCGAGAACAAACAGCATCTGAGACTGTTCAGGCAAGGAGGAACCCCTGTACTGCTCTCTTTGAGCAATCCTTCAACTAATTAAACAGACAACATTCCTGGGAGCCTACACTTCAGTGGCTATTGAGATGCCACACCACTTCCCAGTGACCCTGACAGGAAAGAGAAAGCAAATCTGGTCTTCTAAGTGACAAACACATAAATCACCTGACTTACCTCTCAGGGATGCACTGCAGACCCACTGCAGATGGCAAGATTTGCCATAAAACTTTTCAGTTTGTATTTCATCTATTCTTTAACTACCTCTTTGTTGTACTTGACAAAAATACTATAGAGCAAGAAATAGCAACTACAGTATGTAAATGACAGGCTAAGGAATTACTGAAGAGAAACTCAGAGTATAATCCACTCAAACCTTAAAATAGGTGTACAGTTTTAAGATGCTCAAGCTGGAACAAATCTAATCCATTTTATACTCCCATGCATAGTTTTCTTCCACAGAGAACAGACAACCAAGGGTGAGGAACTTGTAGAGCAATCTCCCAGCAATACTCACTTTCTGGATCTTGACAATGATGGTTGTTTTCTCATTTTTGCCTACATAGTCAGAGAGCAACTTTTTTTCTTCCAACTGCTTTCCTGCCCACCATAACTGTGCTTCCGATTCTTTTATAACTTCAGTTCCAGCCTGTGACAAAATAAACAAGGTGAAGAGTTGGGGAGTGTTGTTTCTTGTGGTTTTTTTTTTTTTTTCAAAACCATATTTCTTTTCTGGAGGGAAAAAACAAAATCTTTCTCCAATTCCTAACACAAAGTGTAACTTTACACTCTATTTCTACATCTTTCTCCTCATACTCATCTATGGCATTTTTATTTGTATTCCACTCAATCTTAATCTAATATAAACACTTGGGACAAGAAATTCTCCATATTGGAGGTGAAAACAATCTTCACTGATAAGATGAAGAACAGAATAGCCCATGTTTAACCCATATAATATAACAGGAATACATTACTGCATACATGAGTTCCTGACAAATCTTCTTTATCTTCAAACTCCATCCTGATTGGATCATGTGGAGGCAATCCCATTGGATACACAATCATCACAGCCCCTCGGAGCTGCTCCAATGCATCTCTCACCGTCTCCATACCGACACACACATTGGCCTGAACTTGTTTCTGAAATACAAACAGGGATCATTGGCAACACCAGCAAACCTGCAGAGAGACTTTGCTTTGTGGACAGTTCAGAGGTTAAGTGATGGGATACCTGAGCAGAGCTAACAGGCTGCGCAAAGATATTAGGAGAGCAAATTTCCTCATTGGAATACTGACTTGTAGTCAGTATATTAATGTTTGCTAATAAACTCATCTTTATACCTTCTATGTTTGAGCCTGCCTTGCTTTCTCCTAATCCTATCTCACAGCAGAAAAGGAGTAAATGATTCTGGTAGACACTCAAACCACTACACTAATTTTGAGGAACAGGAATTGGTGGACGTGAAACCACTACGTGAATACACCTCTCACCTTTGGCCCCTCTGTTTAGCCTGCTTACGTGGGGTGGGGGAGGAAACAAAAAAAGGGAGATGTTCACTAAACCGTGCAGAAGACAACTGCCTTTGGAACACAGGACTCAAACCAGGACACACATGACCACACATGCCAGACAGGGATGCTTTGGCTCCAAGCACTTGTGATTCTTGAACATGATTTAAGCCAGCAAAATTCAAATGAGTGATGGAGAAGGGGCTTAAAACTTGAGAAAATAATAGAACACCTGCGAGCAGAAGTGCAAAGCTTGGCAAACTGCACAGCTCATGCAGAGATCTGTAAGACCAAGTACTTGAGATCATTCCAAACCCCACTGCAAGGATAAAGGAGAAACATGACACATCTGGAAGAAAAGAAATAAAAGTCTTCCCTACAGCTTTAACAGTTTAAGTACTGAGGTAAGAGAATGTCACCTCCTTATGGACATTCTTGATCTGGTTAACTGGCCAGTACAACCTCAAATACACACGCACATTTCTTCTCTTTTGTCATTATAAAGTGGTGAACCAAACAAACCACTTCCCAAACTATCCTTAACTCCATTCATAAATATTACTAAATTTCTGTTTCAAAGTCATACAAAAGCTGAGATACAACACAGAGCATCTACAGATTTGGCAACGTGAATTTGAATGCCTGACAGCACGGTCCCATCAGGGCAAACCTTGTGCTTGTCTTTGAAAACACACACTCAGCAGGACTAAGCATGAGTCCAAGTGCTTGTCAAACCAAGGCCTAACCCCTGCCCCATCCCTGAAGTGTTCAAGGCCAGGCTGGATTGAGCTCTGAGCAACCTGGTCTAGTGGAAGGTGTCCCTGCCCATGGCAGTGGAGTAGAACTAGATGAGCTTTAAGGTCCCTTCCAAACCAAACCATCTGTGATTCTGTGATAATCTAAGAGATTAGAACACATTCTTCAATTAATTACACATAGAAGTCAAAAGACTTCACTAACTCCAAGAACAGCACAGAATGCAGTTAATTTTTCACCAGAAAGCACAACAAACATTCACCCAAAGAACACGTCAATAGCAAATTGCAAAGATAAAACTGATTAATCGTTCCACATGGGCTCAGCTGCTAGCACTCCCTTGGAGTTTAGTATCTGATTCCTTAACTTGTTGAACCACTTGCCAAAAGCCTTAAAGAAAATCATTAACCAAAATATCAGGTTTTATTAGACTATTTACATCACTTCATGGCATTTCTCGACAACTGTCATCCCTTGCACTGAAAAATCTGATTTTATTTAAGATGCCAAACTCCACAGCACTTACTAGGAAAACTCCACACACCACTTGAGGAAACTTACCTTAGAGATTAACGCCTTGGCTTCTTCTACTGTCTTCTTTATAACTTGCTGCATTTTTTCATTTGGAGCTAAAAGTAAGAGACATATTTCATAGTCTACACTTACTGTAAAGAAACTGAGCACACATCCTGTCCAGACTCCACTGTGAGCAAATGAAACAGTATCAAATCATAAATGCAGGAGAAACACCACTAAGCTACAGTCTATTATTTACCAGATAGATGGTTCATTCCTATATTTCTTACTAACTTAAGAAACAAGCAGTATTTTTCATGGAACAAACAAACTTACTTTTCCCAAAGACATGTGACTGGTATCTGCCCCATCCCTGGAAGCGTTCCAGGTTGGACAGGGCTTGGAGCAATGTGGTCTAGTGGAAGGTGTCCTTGCCCATGGCAGAGGAGTGGAAGTGGATGAGCTTTAAGGGCCTTTCCAACCCAAATTATTCTGTGATTCCATGATTCTATGATCTGGAACTTCATTTAGGACAAAGGTCCTCAGTAGAAAGCAACAACCATAATCCCATACCCTCCACAACAAACCAAGGCTCCTTCCCTGCCAGACTATTGTGAACTGTACTGGCAGATATGCTTTAAAACTGGACATAACAACGCGCAGTTTTCTGACTTTTCTAATTAAAACCTCAATCTAACAGTGAAGACAGTTTTGCAAATACACTGTACATTTCTTAACACAGTTATCTATTTTAATTGCTATAAAAAGCCTGTCCTCAAAAACAAAAGCCCAGCTAAAGCATACTCATTCCCAGTTTATGTCCCACTTGAGTGCATCATTTGATAGCACTTGGTTTGGCTTACATATACACACTGTACAATATTCTAACTTGATCAATATCACAAGGTTGTCCTTCCACTTACAAACACATGCTCAATGACTCTTGAGTCCCAGTCAGTGAGAAAAAAAGAGAAATATTAGAAAAAACACCTGTCAATGTATCTTGGAGTCCCCAGGGAAAACCAGTTCTCAAGTGCACATTTGCAAATGGGGAGAGTAAACGAAACTGGAGCAGTCAAACTTGCTCCCAGTGATTGTTTATGTGCTGAAGAGAGATACTGCTCTTTCGGCTTGTTAATCAGCATTACCCCAGATTCTAACCCATGACAGAATTCCTGTGTGTGGAACTTACAGTTTGGCCACCCCATTCCATAATTAAGGATTTGCTGTTCCCTGTTATATTATGGATTGTCTGTGTCTGAAGGGAAAGAAACGAGCACTGACATTTGACTTACCAAATCCATTTCTTCGCCCCATTTCATCCTTCCTGAAGACGCTTCCACCGCTCGGGACACACTTCTCTGCCCACTCATCCTTTAACTTCAGCTCTTCGATCTGCTCATCTGTCAGTCCTTGCATATTGTAAGGTAAGGAAATACCATGCTCTGCCAGCTCCTCCATCTCTTTAGAGTGTTTAGAGAACAAGATTCAATGTCTCTGTTACTATAGTCCATTTACAAAAGCCTTTCATATGATGCACATGCAGTCAAACCTTGCCCCCAGCTTTTAGTTTTTAAACAGGTTAAGTACAAGAAATAAAGAACAGGAGATATAAACACATATATAGATATGGATGGCGTAATTATGTTGAAATTTATACATTTTCCATACCCACAAAACAACGGAACAAATTACACTTGCTAGGATGCAAACCCAGCTTGGGATGCTTATGGTACTTAGTAGCCATGAGCCTTTTCTTTTTTGGTATTTCTCTGGTCAGATTTTTTAAATTTCAGAGCAGCGTCAGCATGGCCTCAAACATCCCACAAACGCTGTGGCTGTTGCACAGCAGGTGTGGGTGGGCTGCACCCCCAGGTCAGGCTCACTTGACAGGAATCTCTGCTCTGACAGCCCGAAGGTGGGGTGGGAAATGTTTTTTAAAGTTGCCTCAAAAAGTGAACTCTGCACTCGTTCAGACGTGTCACTGACTCCACTGCATGGCAGGGGATGCTGGTGGCGGCCAGTGTAACCCCACACACACATTGGGGCACTGCTGGTCACAAGGGAGCACTTCACAGTGCCCTGAGGGAGGACTTTGGACAAAGGCCTAGAGTAACAAGGGGGAATGTCTTCAAACTGCCAGAGAGCAGGGTTAGATGGGATACTGAGGAGAAATACTTCCCTGTGAGGGTAGTGAGGCCCTGGCACAGAGTGCCCAGAGAAGCCCAGGCTGCTCCTGGAACCCTGGCAGGGCCCAAGGCCAAGCTGGACGGGGCTTGGAGCAACCTGGGCTAGAGTAAGACGTCCCTGCCCAGGGCAGCGGGTGGGAATGCGTGAGCTTTAAGGCTCCTCCCAAACCAAACCATACCATTCCGCAATTCCCTGATTTAAGCAGCCACTACCGGCATACACAGCGCCGCGCAGCGCCCTCACTAAAACAGCAAAGCCAGGAATTCACAGGCGGTTGCGCTGCGCTATCACGGCCCCGTCAAGAGCGGAGGCGGCGCGTTGCCGCTGCCCGGGCGGTTCCTGTGGGAGCCGTTCCCGCCCCCCGCGGCCCCAAGCGGTACCTGAGCACAGGCGCTGCACCTTCAGCCGCCCGTTGTGGATGCGGGCGGCGAGCGGCGCCAGCTCGGCCAGGCGAGCGCTGCCCGGCGCCTCCAGCAGAAACTGGCTCTCGCCGCCGCGCTTGACGTGCAGCCGCACCATGGCCGGGTCGGCGCGGCCCCTCAGCAACCGGGCCGAGTCCCTGGATACCGGAGGCGGGGAGGGAGCGCGGCGACCGCCCGCGCCCGGCGCTTCGGGAGGCCCTGAGAGAGCGGCGGGGCCTCTGCCGCCCCTGCAGGTGGCACCAGGATCCTTCGGGATCCGCCGGGGCGCTCGGTCCCCACCGCAACGGCGCCTCCGCCGGTCCCGCGCCCGCTTCCACTTCCGGCCGCCCCGTGAGGGCTCGGGAGCCGCTTAAAGGGCCCGCGCGCCCCGCCCGCCGTTGGCAACGTCTTACTAATTGCGGCTGATGGGTTTAATAAACTTTTAAATTAATCGTTTTAACTAATCAGCACCTATAGGTGTACAAATTATAAATAGTGAACTATTCTTAAATTACTTTCAGCCACTACTTAGCAAAGTTACTATAAGCTACTTTTGTGGGGACAGCTCGGGAAAAGTCCTGAAACATTCAGTTTTGATAAACTAACTCTGGTATGTCCAATCAACAAAGCCCGGGAGAAAAAGAGGGACTGGTGAGGTTGGACATTTAGAATGCAGAATTTATGGATCACAAGAACACTGCTACCAGATAAAAACTCAGTATATGCACTGGAACTTCCCTACTAAAGGCAAAGATACAAAAAGACTAAAAATATGGACTAATTAGCATAAGAAGTGAGAAATCAATAACCAGTAAATGACAAAATACTAATGAATGAAATATAATGATGTAACTTTGAACCAATGAACATTAATGTCTTTACTATAAATAAGTGAAAAAGTTCTGTGTCTGTGTGGAGGCTGGAATTCTGTCAGCTGCACAGCCCCTGGCCAAGAATAAAGTAACGCTTGACTTGCTGACACTAAAAAGATGGTTGTAGAGGGTTTTATTTATCCTGACGATTTAGGAGGATTTGGTAACATGGGGGCACAGAGAGAGCATGACCACCCAGACCATAAGGGTGGAAATATTTCTCGCATACTGGGGGACACAGCCATGGACAGGTGAGTGGGAACACCAGGACAGGAACACCGAGAGCCCAGGGACACGTGAGGAGTGTGTCTCACCTCCATCCTCTGTGTTTTCAGAGCATCTACTGTTGCTCCTATCCACACATGGCAGGGCCTTACTACAGCTCATACATATATATATATATATATACACACACACACATATATATATAGACACTGACATTTTGGAGCATTCCCTGTGGTCCCCACAGTCCTGTGAAGTGCAGAGGTGCCGCACACCAGGTACAGTTCAGACAGATAGTTTTTAATCACTGCAATTAAATATTTGACAACATATTTATCACGTGACTCCCACTAGCAAAAGTTCCCACCTGAATTTGGTTTGCTAATGTAAGAATATACCAAAACATCAACCACACCGATGTTTGCAGCAACAGCGTAAAACAAGGTAACTCACACACTGAAGCACAAGTAGTACCACTGCTGTTCCAAATGTACAACTCGAATGACCTGAATGGAAAAAAGCGCAATAGAAAACTCACTATCACTCCTCTAGGCGGCTGCAGCTCGTGGCTAACCAGGGGCTGTCCAAAGAAATAGAGGATTATTTCACGGATCATGTTGTGAGAGCATTTGAAGGTTTAAAAAGCGTGCTGTCCTGGGATATTTCACTACTATAAATACGATCCAAGCGTGTTGTTTCACCCCCAGCACACAGTCTGCAACTGGTAAATACTGCTTTGTATCTCAAAGGCCAAAGGGACTTTTTCCCAGAGGTTAAGGAACAGCTTGCTGTATCAGCTGTTACCAGTTTGTGGGGAAAAAAAGAAATATAGTTAAAAGAGTAATGAGTAAATGGACGATATGGAACAATTATTCTGAATTAGTGCTAGTGAGCGTATGCCACAACAGGATTTAGTAATTGAAATGTACTGACACAGGAGATTATTTGAATATATTAATATGCAAAGTTTTGTTTCTATTTTGAAAGTAAACTATTTTCATTGTGCCTCGAATTCAAATATAAGCCTTACAAATATCCATAGCCTCTGTTATAAATTAAGCAGCTTCTAAACAATACTTGTCAACATTCAAATCTCAATAAACTTCGGCAGCTCTTTGGTAAATACTTATAAGCATCAACTACCAAAACAATCAAAAGGGAGGGGGGAGGCTACCAGCAGGGAGCCTCTTCTTGTGAAATTCCACGAAGGAGAACAGAAATGAAAGAGCTCCCTAAGCAAAAAAATCTGTGTCCAGGATTGATAGGTTTTAGTGAGACAGTAGCTCACCCTTCTTCTCCTTTTGTCTATTCAAATACTATTACATTGAGATTTTAATAAACTTCAGACCAATTTTTGTGCTCTACCATATATACACATTCAAAATTTATACACAAGCAGAAGTGGCTGTTTATGAGCAGAGTTAAGTTTCAGTGCATTTAACAATTAATTATTGCACACAGAATAATCTCAAATGCCCAATTATTCTACTGGATAAATGTAGCAACAAATATAACCTTTTGTATCTCTGACCATCTATCTGTCTGTAAAATCACGAGTTGGTGACACCTTGGGTGCCAGGGAGGGGAAGGGATCTGCAGGGGACCTGTTGCTGGTTGCTCTGGATGGCACAGGAGGTGCAGGTGGATTTCTTGCTGGCATTGTACAGAAGCAATCAGTAGAACTTTTATTCCAGTCACCATCAAAGTTAAAGTCTGAACAAAGGAAAGTCTTTTGTTCAGTTCCCAGCAAACCTGGGCATCCAGCTGATTTCCCGGAGCCGAGTCGCCTAAAATCCGGAACACTGGCAGATGGCTTCAGCTTCGTGTTAAAGCTCTCGTCTTCGTCAAACGTCACCCACCCTTTGGGCTGCACCTTTTCTACCTTGAGAGATTTACTTCGCAAGCAAAACGTGTTTTCAGCTGCATCCACAGGAAATACAGGCTTGCTTGCCTGACAGCTGGGGAGGGGCAGGGGAGGGAATGTGTGGGAAGCAGCAGGTCCCACCGGTACCTGCGAGGTGATCCCGGACTCCGCCTTTCTGTCCTAAATGGGTTCCCAGCATTAGGACTTCTTTCAGTGAATGGATTTGAGCAGTTCAGCCCAGCAATAAATGGATTTGGAGAGCTGTGCTGATGTTGCTGCGATGCGTGAAAGGTTGGGACAGGAGGCATTGCTGGCATGCAATTTACAGTACTCAAATTATCCGCATTTCTTTGCCTTGCTGAAGGCAACTGCATCAACTCCTTTTGGTTTAAGGTTGGAGCAGGTGATGTTCGGACAGACGTCTGCATCTTGGACACGAGCAGCTGAAATGACAGGTCTTCGAAAGGGTCACTGCTGAGCTGGGGTTCAGGGTTAGTGCCGTATGTCCCGTTGGGATTCAGCTGCCAAGGAAACAACGTGCTCAGGAATCATGCAGCTGGTTCCAGGTTATTCCTACAGCCCCCCTTCTCACTCCTCAGCTGAAACTTTAACCCAGTTTTGTTTTAGCTAGAATGGAAACAACAGCCTGGACCCCCCATCTAACGAAAAACCTGTAAGTTGTTAAACACCACTTCCCTCTCCTCAGTGGCTGACGAAGCTGGAACCTACTTCCTGCAGATCCCAATCCCAGCAAAAAAACACTAAGTGAACTTTGGATAAGAAAATATTCCAGAAATGCTACTGCATTCTAAGCAAGGGATAGCCCAGCACAAGTATGAAATGAAAAGCTCCAAGTTACATTGGGAGTTTATCGTACTGATGGTTACAGGCGGCATTAAAGCAGCACAATGAAAGGGAACATTAGTGTTATTAGTATAAGCAGTCAGACATTTCTATGTAGACAGGCATCTGTAGGCATCTCCAGTATACTTCTTGGCATGGCAACGGACAGTCACTGGTTTCATAATTAAAATAACAAGTTATCCTTGGAGAAGACAGTTTTCTCCACAGAATTTCTCAGCTTTTCCAACCCAAATATTCCTGTTTTTATACACTGCTTCAAACAACGAGGCAACTTTTTCACTTGTACAAACTGTCCAAAAAGGTGGGTTATCTACTTCATTCAGTATGCACACTGACAGAAGAGAGTTTGGAGCTTCCCCTTATCAAATGAATTAAGCTTAAGTTAAAACAGCTTCTAAGAATTCAAATGCCACAAAAAGATTTTATGATTTTAACAGATAAACTTAATATACCCAAACAGTTGAATTGACTGTCTGTAGCGGAAGTTTTTTGCAGAATAGTATTAAAACAAAGGAACTGAGTAACTTAGGGGAAAATGTGAAAAACTGAACTGTAGAAGGAATGGAAATCCAATGCAGCTTGGCATCGGCTGCTTAAGTCCAGTGGTCATTTAAAAGTGCAAGATCCCAAAGAAACTATGAATCCAAATTGTTCCTTGCTCTAAGTAAAAATTTGCTTTGAGTAATACTGCAACCACATGTTTTTAAAATAGCAACAAACAGATTGTTTTACTTTGGGTCACAGTAAGTTCTCTGTTCCTTGAGAAATGTGATATATGGAGTTTATTTGGAAAAAAAAAACTGACAATGCAATAGCATCAGGATTTATTTGCATTAAAGAAAACCAACCACTTATTACCAACACTGATCTTTTTTTCCCTGGACAGACTGAGACCAGGAGGTTCAGCAATGAGTAAGTAACATAGGTGAGGGTCCAATTGTTTCCTAAAAGATGATGACGCAAAATAGTTGCTCTGGCCCTAATAAACGCAGTCTCATTTTTTAAATGCACTATGAAAGGAAAGAGCAAACTATGGTATGACAGTCAATCCATGAATGCAGACAGGTGGTTTTTAACGGGGATGGGACTGCAGATGTATGAAAACAACATTCATACATCTTTTCTGCTTGAATAGATGGAGACCACATACAAGATTGGTAAATAGTCAGATACCTGTTACCCTGATGGTTGCTCCTGCTTGTGAAAGAGAAACAGACATCAAAGGAAAGAAAATTAGGAAGAAAATCCAAGTAACAAAGCAACCTCACATTAAAAATACTTCCAGAAGTTTTCACAAAGCCGTTTTTTGAGCTATGAATACAAACCCCAAATATTTACTAGACACTACACTGTATTTTCAATTTCTGTTGTCTTCTACTGTAAGGCGACCATTAAGAGTCATTAAAAAACAACTCAAGTCCATTCTAATGATATTTCCATACACACGTTCATTGTGCAGCTGATTGTGCTACTTTTTGGAGATGAGAAATAAGAAAGAATTTTATAAGAATCTGAGCAGGGATGGTCCAATTCCAGTCATCCATTAACAAGAAATGCCCCACAGCTCTCATTCTGGGAACTGTGTTGGTATTATCCCTCATCTACAGTGATAGTTTTGCAAGCTGAAAAAACCATAATGCCTCTCATTCTGTGGAACTCTAGAATCTCCTTTCTTTACAATAAAAAAGATCTATTTACAGTAACTAATTCTCTTTTTCCATGTATGGATTGTATAGAGTCCTGAATATTCACACTGTACAAGCAATTATTTTTATAAGGAGAGATTTGGTTTATTCAATATCACAATCAAGATTTGCGTAGAAGAATGGGCTTGGAATTCACTACCTCTCAAAAGACTTTGTATTTCTTTAAAGACCTTTCCTTAGAAAACTATTTTTTGGTCTGTTTCCAAAATGAAAAGCAGTTCATAGAAAAGAAAGAGGTTCAGGAGAAAGAAAGGAAAAGCACTTTAAAATTTTTTCAATTTGAATTCAAAATCAGCTCACTGAGGACTGAATTTGGCTGCTTCACTGTGGTATGAAATAGGCATGAACTATTATAGCAAAAAAGGGCTTCAGATACAGGCATAAGGAAAAACCTGAGGAGCACTGAAAACCTGCTTCTGCATTTTTAAGCAGTAGTACGTATGGCTTTTCCTAGAAAAAGTTGGTGGTTTTTTATCATAACAGTCTAAATGGTCTCAGAGAACATAATGTTAATGTTAACTCTATGAAATTTTCACACTATGTGGATAGGTTTCTGCATTTTAACTGACACGGGGGAATGGGGAGAATTCTATTTCTCCTAAGTATTTACTAACATACTGATTTATTCTATTAACTTATTTATCAGTATCATCTCCCTTCAACGAATGATCACCAACACACAGCACCACATCATGCAATAACTACGTAAAACCTGTGCTAGTTACTTATTATACGGCTTGTCATGCACATACCGTTATAAAACTAAATTTCTTAGATTGAGTGTTTTTCCATACAAAGTTGCCAAACGACAACATAATTTTAAGAATGAGCTGTCCATAAGTTATAAGGCCATCATAAGAAATCATAAATTCAGTGTTTAGTATTTAAGATGTTAGTTATTCATGGACAATACATAAGCAGTTATCACTCTTCTAGAGCCCCATGACCATTGAATCCAATCTTTGGACTCCTATTTTCGTTTCTGTGCTTGCTTTAAGGGTTCCTCACAAGTGTGCAGCATCCAGTACAAGCTGTGTTAATTTACATAGTGAAAGAAGGTATCTGCAACCAAAGAGAAGTTTCTTTTTTACTTACTTGCTGCTGGGAGGGAGCAGGTTCAGAAGGCAAACTGTGAGATGAGCGGCTACGAGGCGGCGGCTGGGGGGGCTCCAGACTTTGCGGGGCACTTGCCTGAGATGGATGCGGTGCCACAGGGATCAGGGGCTCCTGCATCCTTAGCACAGGAGTGCTGGGCTGAGCAGGTCCAGCAGCCTGAGGCTTTAGTGGTTCAGGGAGCAATGGTGAGCCTGGAAGTACATTTGCAGTGATTTTCATGGTAAGGAATCTTAAGGATGGCAGGATGAGGAGGCACCAGAGAGAACTGCAGAGAAGGGGCTGTGAGAACAGCAGGTGTTGACGGCAACGGGACTGGAAATCATCAAAAACTCAGAAGACCTCCATTAAAAATTGTTACTTAAGTTTAAGCTGACAGAGGGCAGGGTTAGATGGGATATCAGGAAGGAATTCTTTCCAGTGAGGGCGAGGAGGCGCTGGCACAGGGTGGCCAGAGAAGCTGTGGCTGCCCCTGGATCCCTGGAAATGTCCAAGGCCAGGTTGGATGGGGCTTGGAGCAACCTGGGAGAGTGGAAGGTGGCCCTGCCCAGGGGCTTGGAATTAAAATGATCTTCAAGGTCCCTTCCAACACAAACTATGCTGTGATGTTACACAAAACAGAACCAGAAGCCATGTCACTCCAAAATGTACTTCAGTTGTACTGAAAAGTATTTTGGAAGTCACTATTATAAAACATCTATTTTTGCACGTATAAAAATAAAGGGGTTTTTTAAACTATAAGTTTAGGAAGTTGCTTTGAGAGTCAGACATAATTGCTATTCCAAATCTTATGATTACAGAACTACCAATGCATAGAGTGTCTGGTGATCAATAGCCAGAACGGGAGACACCAGCGTGCTCAGACCAAACACTGCAATCTTTGCACAGTTTTACTGATAGCATGAAATCTTTGGGTGAAGATCTCATGTGATCTTGAGATTAGCATCTAGAAAGGGTCTGCAATACTTCTGGATGCTTAGTACCAACTGCCAAATGCTATTACATCCAAGAATCTTAATTTCTACTGAACAGTAGAGACATCCGTTGGAAACAAGGCATTCAAACCACAGACTGTAGCGCTTGACTGAATAGTGACATTGATATTTAACTTCTACAGGAAACTTACCCCTTGGTGGTTCAGTTGGTTTGGTCTGAGCTTCAGGTGCTGGTCTCGCCCCCGAGGGACGGACATGGCTTTGTGGGGCACTGATAACTCCAGCTCGAGGAGGAACAGTCTGACAGGAAAGTTGGCAAAAAGAAAGTATTTTAGTTCAACTTTGAATCCGTAGTCATCTACTGCTAAATGATTCAGGATAATCAGGATTCTGCGAAAAATAAATTCTTTGACACCAGCTGCTGAACTGTTTTTTTAAGCATATGCAAGAACAAAAAATATATTTTCAAAACATGATGATGGTCCAATTCAAAGCAAAGGACTTTGATAACAGTTTGCAACTTTATATAAGTATTTAGCTGTGCACTGATTTTGCTAGTATTAATAAGATAATTTACCTAAGTCTGTGAATTGTAAGCAATAAAACCAACAAGAGTAACTACTTTATTTGGAGGTCTCCTGTTTCTCAACCAACAGTATTAATGAAACACATTCTGCCTCATCCGAAGGCTGAAGTCTTCCTGAATAGAAGTTAATATGCTGGGAATGCAAACTTAAAAGTCTACATCAGTATTTAAAGAGACATAGGAAGCTATTCCAGATTACAGTTGAAGAAGAGTAAATTCCAAACACCACACTGAAAGCTGAATAAAAGGCCCTGGGATAAAAATGCCAGAGATCAAGGGAAAAAGGATTGTGAGATGAGACAGTTTGTAAGCTTTGTTCCCTGTAAAATGTTGTGTACCAGTGGACATTCTAGAAATGGTTTTCAGAGCAAACTCTATTGCACAACTGTACACAAAATTTAATTAAAAAAGCAAAGAAACTTTGCCACTATAAAAAAAAGTATCATTGTTGATCTTAGTTTTACTAGATATATTTCCCTGACTTGGTATATCACATGATTCCTTATGCTTGTCTGAGTCCATTTACCAACTTTCAGCCACCTGACCTCATAAATTCCTGTCTGATCTGAGATTGCCAAGGTGCATTTTGTTATTTCTTTCAATATTCTGATAGTAGGCAGGAGAATGACTGGATTATACACCAAAATGTATTTTAAAAAACCGAAAACATATCAAAAAGGATCAGAAAAGAGAAAGAAAGTGCAAACCAGCCCTCAGGATCCTTCAGTGGGAAGCAGCACCCACTGCAGCCACCGTCCCTGGTCCCAAAATGCTTGAAATGAAATCCAAAAACTACCTAAGACAAAGGCAAGAAACATTCCTAGAATCACAGAGTGGTTTGAGCTGGGAGGGACCTTAAAACCCATCCACTTCCAGACATGGTCAGGGCCACCTTCCACTGTCCCAGGCTGCTCCAAGCCCCATCCAGCCTGGCCTTGGACACTTCCAGGGATTCAGCCACAGCTTCTCTGGGCACCCTGTGCCAGGGGCTCCTCACGCTCACTGGAAAGAATTCCTTCCTGGTACCCCATCTAACCCTGCCCTCCGCCAGTTTGAAGCCATTCCCACTCGGCCTGGCACTCCAGACCCTTGGAAATAGTCCCTCTTTCTCCGTCTTTCTTGTAGCTCCCCTGAAGTCCTGGAATGTTAGATAGGAAATCCAAACAAGGGTTGAGCTAAGGCATCTTAGGAGATCTTTTTCCAGGCCTTGTACTATATTTGGGTTTTTTGGATTTTGGAGCCTTTTTGGTTTGTTTTGCTTTTTCTGTTTTGATAATTGGACAAAAAAAATGTTGCTCTTATGCCAGTTCCAAGACACTGGTTAAGTCTCTTCTATATATCAGATTTTCTTCTGGTTTAGAAACGGCAAACCCTGTGCTAGCTCCAGATTATGAGGAGAAGAAAGAAAAGGGAAGAACACCGTGAAAAACGAATACATTCTTTCCTGTATACACCAGTTTTCTTTACCCAAATTTTAGAAGAGGCCATTGCATATTTCCAGGAAAATAAAAATTAAAAAAAAAAAAAAAAAAAAAAAAAAAAAAAAAAAAAAAAGAAGAGCCAAGATCATGAATTGTTCACTGTGAGAATCAATCTCTTTGAGAAAAATGAGTTGGTGACATTTATTTCAATGGAGACACTCAACAGCAGTTTTCAGCAGCTCCAATACTGGAATATGCTGCAAAGTCAAAGAATTATCAACAGACAATCCCATTACTCAGTAATTTTTTAAGAATCCTGTAGCTATTAAAACACTTTCCTCTTCCCTCCTGCAAGGCTCCTGCTTGCTACTATTAAGAAAAATTAGGCAGATATAGTTTATCTCTTGATTTCCTGTGTGGAGTGAAGCATTTGAATGCCCATAAATCCCTCCATTGCCTTCTTCCAGTTCAGTTCCACAAATAAAGGAGTGAAACACAGTACTAATATTTGCTGAAACAGTAAAATGTTTCATTTTTTTCACGAAGACCTTTAGTCTTTAAAACAAAGTACAAAACTCCCTGGCACATCAAGTAATCACAAGATGTCAATTGCTTATGTAATCCATTAATGGCCTGCAAACAATTAACTGCCAGCACGATTTATGTTCCAGTACAGAAGATAATGCATTTTATCACACCTAGGGTTCTCATAAGAAAGGACATACAACACAAAGAGTAACTTAGCAGTTATTTGAAAGGAGATGTAAAATGTGTATTTGTGAGCCTATCGTGATTGCAGAATGCAAAACAATCAGGTCCCATCCAGTCTGTATATACGTGGTGGTTCCCCTCCCCGCCCCTGCCCCACAGTATTTTTAGTCAATAGACAAGAACTGTTGAGATAATTAACTCATAGAAACCGTAAACTGACCAGTCAACTATGCAGATTTCTTAAACCTGTTATGACTAACAGAAACCTTGATGTAATAAAGAGCAGACACTCAGCAGGAAAATTATTTAAAAAAAAATACCTACCGGTCTGGCTGTAGCCGCTGAATGTGGAGGCTGATTACGAACTGCAACAGATATTAGAGATTACTGACTTGGCACTTATTTCAAAATCAACTTCTGTCTGTATTATAATTAGTACAAAGCATATATCTATTACCTAAGTTATCCTTTCTTTGTGTTCCAGGGCTTTTTTGTGCTTTGAAGCATGGAAAAAAAATTAGATTGTCTGTGTTAGATAAGCCACAAATGGGTATTAGATGGCGATGTTACATTACTACTATTGAGAATGGAAGCAAGGAGACAAATATAATTTATTACATATCCACCAGCTGTCACTAACACACTCCTATCCAATGGCACACATGAAGTAATTTGACCCTTTTTATTACAAATTATTTAAATCACATCCTATTTGTTGCAAGCTAAAGACACCCACTTGTATAGGTAACCCTGTTTTCAATCACGTTGGAAGCTGTTTTGTTTTGTCGTATATTCTGTAGATGTTCTACCAGCAGTGGCTAAAACAAAGAGAACTGATCTAACAGTTCCTGACCCCACTCTCTGCGTTTATGGGATAAATCTGTTAGAGCACCAGCTTCGCCATGGCCGTGCTGATGACAACCTCAGATGCAACATTCAAACCGGGGAGTGCAAGAGATGAAAAAATTACCTTCAGCTCAGACAAGTGCACAATTTCTAACAGGCAGGGAGGTTTAGGATTCTGGCTTGAGTTTCTCCTGCTTATTTCCCAGGAAGGCAAAGTTACCATGTCAGTGACAGTTAAGTGGAAGGAACTCTGTGGTGCATCACAGTTTATCAAATCAGCTTCCAGCTATCGGACTGCCCCGGAACCAGTCAGAATGGGTTTCTGGGCACCATTCTCAGTGAAGCAGCTCCCACCCTGAGCAACCTGGTGCCAATTTACACTCCTTGGAGCAGGAAGCTGGAGTGGGTAACCACCGAAGGTGCCTTCCAACCACAAATATTCTACGCATAAAGCGATTTTGCCAATTTATAAAAATGAACCAGCAACACAGCCGAAATTAATTGTAAATACAGGAGGAAATCCTGCCAGTGACTCTCCATTAGGACCTGTATTGCTACTTGCTATGAAAGACACATTCCTGAGGGACAAGGAAGAAAAGAAACCCAAGCCCATGACTCTGCTGGCATGGCTAAAGCAGGAGCCATCCAGCAGTAGTCCCACGTACTCCAACCAGAACGGTGCAAGAGAAATGCTCCTCATAACTGTGTGTTACACACAGCTGGCTATCAGAATCAAAATACCTACATTGTGCTCTTTAGAAAGAGGCAAAATATTAAATTATAGGCCAAACTGTTTCAATGGAAGTTTCTCTCCCCAGAATATATGAATGTATGTAGTTCTTTACGAAAAGTCAGGCTCCCTAGACTCCTGATTTAATTACAGGTATAATGGTCACTCTGATGACCAGTCAGCTACAGCTGCCTCTGAGGGTCAGCCTTCAAACCATTCTTGATTAGGGCACTCTAAATTTTCATTTTGCTTTTCATAAATGCCTTCTGCAACAATTCCCACCACCGCTGAAAACCAGGAAGCAACCTGGCTGAGTGAAAGCTATCCTAAATAAAAGAAAGATCCTACATGATAAATACCTTCATGAAACCACCTTTAATATCACAAGGGCAATAACATTACTCAGGTGTTAAATTAGAAATCCATTTCTAGAACAGAAAAGTTGTTATGTTACCTTCTACTTCTCTCCTAGCTACCCCAGGACTGGGAGGAGCTCCAATACCTTTTCAGAGAAAGAAGAGAAGCTGTACATTGCATAAGAAAAGCAGAAGATTGAGAAAGAAAAACCAAAAAGAATACTGCCACAAGACAGCTTTACATAATTTAACTCTGGTCTAGATAGATTACAGTCACCTGTAGGAAATAACTGTTTGTAGCAGCATGGGGAACCAGACTGGTGTGAATTACAAATCATCAAGTACAATCATGTTTAATAACATCTATTATTTTAATTTTACATTACAGTTGAAAGAGAATTTCATTCCTTCAAAATGTTCACTCTCCACAAACTTTTGGCTATCCAGTGTGATCGGACATGCTGGTCTTGAACCTCTCATGAAGCAGAGCACAGCCCTATACTCAAACACTGGGGAGCAAATGAACAAATGAAATACACCCTGCAACATTAAGCCTGATCTCTGTCATTCAGAACATTGAACAGTCTGTTTCTGCTATGGTACAGCTGAATAAGAAATTCAATGAAAGCAATGGTTCCCACTTCCTATAATGTGCTGTATCCTGAAGAACTGTATTACTGAGTTGCCTCCACACAGCATCGTGCACTTGGGACAGCTGTACCAATTGGTTTAACAGTTCAGATCGAGAGAAAGAAGATGTTCAGTCATGCATAACCACGCTGAATTATTTTATTTCTGCAATATCATCAAGCATATACTGGCTTCCTAAAACTGTATAGCAAAAACATGGCAGGACATAGACGTGTTGGAAGTACTGAAGGCATCCATGACACAAGCCTTCCGTTTCCTCACCATGTGCCCACGTGTGTGATCTGCCCAGGAGCTCCCTGTGATCTCCATGTTCTGTCACAGAGCGGGCAGAGCGGAGGCTGCACATGAGGCTCTGTGTTATCTGTTCTGGCCGAGATCCAGGCTCTGCCAATTCCCAGCACAAGTTTCTGACTGTGAGTGACTCTGTGAGAGGAGCAGCAGCGAAGCTGCGCAGGAGTAGGGCACTGCCCAATAACACTCCTCTGCTCTTGTTTCATGCAGGAGGACAACTAAAGCCTTTCAGCAGAAGGGAGACACAGGCACACGCTGCTACGTCAGTGCACCAGACAGAGAGAGCAAGATCTCTGGGCACGAGGATTTGGCAAGTTAAAAAATATTCACCACATGGGAGAGAAATAGCACAGAGGGTAAACACCTGAGATTTCACTTGCCCGTAATACTCTTCAACAGTGAGAAAGCAAAATTATTGTGCTGTGATAATGCTATGACAAAGGGCAGCATATGAATGTTTTAATCTTACAATGAGAAACAGTTTAAACTCATGATAAAAGCCTTGGCCACAACAAGCAGACAGGGAACCTCTGACTACTAGTAATAAAGGGAAAAAACCCCACAAATGTTATTTATTAACTTCAACTGACAATTAGCAGCCTTTATAGTTTTTAATGTTCTCTGAAATTTTAATCTGTAATGTATTAAAAAATATTGGGTAAACAGAGTGCAACATTTTAATTTTTAACTATAAACAACTGGAGCTTATAAAATCCTCAGTGAAATTTTTTGTGTATTAGCATACAAAAGGTTTACACTTTGTAAAGTCCTGCAACGAGTGGTGCAGAGCGTTGTTCACCTGAATTCTGAGTTACTTCTGATACAAAGTATACCAAAACAAAAACACTTAGATGCCCAAATCCTCCTCTCATCTTCAAAGCATACTGAGCCATTAGAAAAAATGCCATGGACATTGAAGGACTGAAGCACTTGGGGGAAAAAAAGGTCAAAACACATGAGGGGAAAAAAAAGTAACATTTAAAAGGCACAGCATTTTAAAGACATGATCAATGTCCCTTTGCATGTGCTATGGAAGCCTGAACCTCAAGTCTGATCCACTTAGACACTATACAGGGATATTTCCACAGAGCTCTAGGAGCCTTCTGCCTAGGGAAGGAAAACAGCTGCCCTTTCCCCACTAAAGCAACCCATAAGGACATTTATTTTGGTTCCAGCCCTGTGCTAACTTGCTTGGAGCTGAGCTCAGATACCCGTGAAAAGTGAAGTCTTTATGCTTATACATGTACACCATGAGTGGAAAATGGAGAGCAGAAAAAAAGTGAGAGCTTTAGGCTGGAATAATATATGAAAAAATATACTACGGTCTCAAATTATTGCATAAAAAGCAACTTTTATGCAAGTTACAACTCTATGGAAAGCTATGGAAAGAGGACAAAAGAAGACAACTGACTAGTCTTTGCACAATTGAGACAAACTAGGCAAACAGGATTGTGTCAGTGCACAGAAAACTACACTGGACTGAAGAATAATTAATTAAATCTCACCTGTGTTGAACGTGGTCTATCAACCACTTCTTAAAGCGCATACTTCTGCATTTTAACTCATTTGAAATATTACACGTTGGGCATAAAAACCTCCTTGTCTCACCAGCATCCAGGAGCCAAGGACATTTTTGCCTGACACCAAAATTAGCTGGTAGTTACAGACTATGTAAAATAGTTGATGTATTTTCTGAGATGACTCAAAACTTTTGAAGCATTTTGCCAAAAACCCCTCTTTCCTACCAACTGAGGGGCAGTGCCTGGAAGTGCCACTAACAACTCTCACTCTCTCTCATGTACTGATGAGCTGATTTAAGTCCAAGCAGGACAGCAAAATGTGTGACAGAGAAGGACAAAGACTACTTTGAAGAAGCACTGCACAGAAAAGTTAGCTGGATGTATTCACCCAGGACAAAGTAATAAAAACCTGGAACAACCTTCATCTCTGACTCTAAAATACCAGCTTCTGGAGAAATACTATTTCACCGAAAAGTCAAATGCAGTCCAGAGGAGAAAGAAAGAAATGACAGTGGCATCCACGAATAACCCAGTTCTGTAACTTTGACAACTGCCTGTTTTTCTGTCTTTGGAAATCATGTTAAGTATTGTCACAACAGATCCCCACAGCAGTTTTGCTATACAGTCATATTCAAAAACAATTAAAATCATTACCTCCAAATTCTTTTCTAGCAGGTGCAGGACTCCTACCGCCTGACAGAATTTAAGAAATGAATGCAGCAATAATGAAAAATATCAGTATAGTAGGAGGGAAGAAAAAGAATGAGAAAGTTAAAAATCACAAGGGTCAGTTTGTTTTTAACTATGTTGCCCAAATGCTTCTGAACATCCAGTTTCTCTTAGTGCTCAATTGTTCACATTGTCAGATGATCCAAATGAAATCTACATTAAGAACTTGCGCATGATAAAATGCATATATACTGATGCCAAAATTAAAGGAATGGCAATGAATCAATGAATGCACAAGTTTATTTATATTTTATTTTAAAATAGATGCTATAGAAAAGGAAAACATTGAGTAACCATTGCCGTAAAATTTCACATTTTTAAACACCGTTAAAGTAAGTTTTTATAAACTTATTCACTAATAATATTTAAATGGTAAAAATGCTGTTATTTCCCATGCTGTTATTGCTTTTAAATGTACCAATTAAACATTTCAGTTAAAAACCAGGGAGCCCCAAGTGTAATATGAAGTTTGGGTTTGCACTTTCAAGTTCATCTCACAGACTTGAGAACAAATATTCCTGAGCACCTGCAAAGGTGCCCACATTACCTGAGGGTGGAGGTGGCCGCTGTGGAGGAGCAGGACGTGCAGGAGGAGCGACGGGGCGAGGGGGTGGAGGACGCTTTGGCTCCAGGCTCTGGGGAGGCTCCTTCTGCTGGGTACCAGTCTGGAATTCAGCTGAAGGATATGACAGAAAACAACGCAAAAACTAGTATCTTGGACATTCTAAACCCAGCAAAGCTTTTCTAACAGCAAGTTTTTCTCACTGAGAGGACAGTCAGTCCCCAGCCTTGGAAACAATGATCAGGAAGTTTTTGAGAGCAGGAAAACAAGAGGAATGAACCAATGATGAAAAGAAGCAGATTTCCTAAACCAAAACGTTTGCCTCATGTGTTTAAATAAATTTATGTTCTCCATGAAATCCTGAACAATCTTACCAATTGCAGCACTCCAAATTTTGATTTTCACCCTTACCTGTGAATTAAGTTCTCTGGAAAAAAGTGCTATGAAGGGAATTCTCAAGGCATTTGAGCAGTTAAAATAAACTCAATTAGAGGCCATTCCAAACATCACCACTGTATTCACATGCTCACTTCATCATTTAAAAAAAAGCTGTGTTTAAACACAAGTTTTCATATTGTGCTCCCAATTTACAAGTGTGCTGATTACAATATATCTCCTGGAGCTGACAGGAGCAGGGACTGCCAGGGGCTGTACTCCGAGAGTCTGACTGGGGTGAACCAGGATTCTACAGACACACTGCAACAGAACTTGGGTGCACCAGCTTTGAGGCAGTGGAGCTGTGCAATACACACCATGTGTGGACACAGGTGGTCCAGGAGCTTTTCCTGGGGCTCGGCTGGGTCTCACTGGGAGCGCGGGTCCATCCGACAGCGTCGGGGACTGGCAGGGGCTGGAACGCGGGGAGGAGCTCGGGGAGGTTCCGAGCCCTGAACTCGACGTTGGCTGTAGGTGCTGAGGAAGGATTTCTTCTACTTCAGCACTGTAGTCATCGATGTCTCCTAAAGAACAAGCCCCAGAGAAGAACAGCACATAAAAACTGATTCTGGGCATGGGATGTTATGCAAGAAATGCCACAAAGCTCCAAGGAATTAGCTCAGCAACCAAAGCATTATTCTTGCATCCCAAAATAACACATGAAGAATACACACATATTCAAACCAGCTGAAAATACTTCTAATGCGTAATATATATCATAGATATTTATTAGAGGTAACTAGAGCGGTGTGGCAACTGTGAAGTTGATTAATCTAAGAAACAATTAGCTTTACAGGTTATTTCTTTGGTTTGCAATAGGGCAAGTTTTACTTGTTCTTCAGAAGGCTGGGCAGGGGATTTCAAGGTTATCTGCTACTCGTAATAACTTCTGCTTACAAAAGGTGGAATGATGTTTAAAAAAAAGGCTCAACATGGATGCACTTTTGAAGAGTAAGCTGTCGATTCAGAATATATTCAAATGTAGACGAGAGTGAAGCAGATGCCGAGATACTGTTGGAAATACTGTGATTTCTGATGTGTTTTAGATGGGCATAAACTTGTTACGTATTTGTATGTGTATTAAATTAACCACACTATTTAGAACTGTAAGCATTTCAAAGTAAGGAATGCTTTATCTCAACAAACCTTCCATATCATAGTCTGCAGTAACCTCAGCATCTTCACAAAGCAAAGTAGAGCTTGTTGATGAAGGCAGCCCAATATTAATCTTTTCTAGATTCATTTCATCTTCCAAACTTCTGATCCAATCTGGATTTTTCAAGCTGATGTTTATAATCCTTCCTTGTAGCTGAATTGTCAAAAAAAGGTATGCACAAAACAGAAGTCGTTAAGAGTAGGAATATTAAAGCTCAGCATTTTAGCTTTAAAAAGAAAAAAATAATCCCTGAAAATATCACAAATAAGGTTATTGGAATTTCTGCGCCTAAAGAAAAACAATTCTGATTTTCACTTAATTTTGATAAGGAACTACATTCATGTAATTTAAACTGTTCATTACAACCACTCTTCTTTCTACAAAAAAAAAAAAAAAAATTATCAGCTCATCTCCTATGGTTCTCCTTTTCAGTTGACCAGGAAGCTTCTGGTTTCTTTACTCTGACAGAAACACTATTATTTATAAAGAAAAACAGACGTGCTTATAAACTACATGAATAAAGTAATTTTTAGAGGCTGGCACAGAGCAGGTCTTCATTCTGCAAACTGACATTCTACCCAGAGTCCCTTTCCTGTCTGAACTGCCAGTGACATCTCAGCAGGTTGAAGGATCCATCTGTAAACACCACACATTTCAAGTCTTAGTAGCCACAGACTAGTAAAAACTTGAACATCAGAAGTTTTCACAAAGATTAAATACTGACCCCACAGAAGTCAATGCCAGCTGAAATTTTGACATTTTTTAGAGTTTGCAGTACAGAAGTGCTAAATTTTTAGTAGCTGCAGGCTATAATGATTTTAAACTGGTTCATTCAGAAACTAACCTCTGCTTTTTAAATCATAAAAACCCCCAAACCCCTCATTTGATGAAGATGTCGCTCAGTAGATCTTCATTTCTCTAAAAATACTCCTCCTAAAAATAAACTATGTTTGATACTTTCTTTATATGGCTTTTGAAACTCAACATACTGGTATGTGGTTATCAAAAGCAAAAAAAAAATTAAAATGCAACAGTCTAGTACAAAACAGAAAAAACTTCTAAAAATCAAAGACAAACAAAAAATCCAACCCACTCAAGAAGACTTAAAAAAATCTGGATTTTTCTCTTGCTATACAAAGGTTCCATCATTTTTACATTACCTCGATGCCATTCAAATTCATAACATTCAGAGCAGAGCTTCCTTCCAAAAAGGTTACCCACATCTTGTCTTCCACAAACCTGCAAAGTTAATTAGAAACAATAACCAGCAAAATACCACAACACTTAATATTACAATTGCCAGCCGAGTGAAAATGCAACATCCTCATTTTCAGTTCATTTAAAACTACTGACTTAATTCTAGAACACAAGATTTGTGTAAAATTCTCAAAAATAAGAGGATCTGGAAAAATCATGCCTGAAAACTGAGACACATACCGATATGTAAAATGAATTCCAAAGACATTTAAGCTGAAGTTCAAATGTTAAACATGAAACAGGTTGTAACTGAAAAGCTAGCTAAGGAAATAACTTTATTCAGGAAATTGGTGGGAACAATGAAGATGAACTTTGGGCTTGCTCCAGCAGGTTCAAGTTCAGATAGGACAAGGGAGGAACGGCTTTCCACTGCCAGAAGGTAAGACGGGATACCTGGGAGAAATTCTTTCCTGTGCTGAGGCCCTGGCACAGGTTGCCCAGAGAAGCTGTGGCTGCCCCAGGATGCCAGGCACTGTCCTGGGCCAGGGCAGAGCAGCCTGGTCTAGTGGAAGGTGTCCCAATGGCAGCAAGTGGGACTGGATGATCCTTTTCAACCCAAACAATTCCATGATTCTATAAGCAGAGATTAAAAGTAAGAAGGTTTTTTTAACCTGATAAGTATAACTTCGCCATAGCTTGCAAATTTTTGAAGAAGATCATCAATCAAGTTATCATCAAAATAGTTTTCTTCTGCTGAAGAACTTCTGATGGAGACCATCACAGTACCATCAGGTGGTCCTTGAGTTGCAATCACCTCCTTATACACTTTTTGTCTCTCTTCTGCTTCAATTTCAAATATGTCAATGTCAATCAGTGCAACCACAGGCCTTGGAAAAAACAGACAAGAATATCCTGTCAGCAGAGTATCTGAGCAACAAAATACAGAGTATGAATATTAAATCCTAGGAAGTAATGTATAAAATTAAACTGGAACCTATGATCAGATGTTTTCAGCTCTGCTCTTCCATAGTGCAACAAAGTGCCAGGATTCCATGTATAAGGGACATTACTGTCACTGTGAAAACTTGCATTCAGGAGATCCAGGTCTTCAGCTACAATCAGCAATGAAAACAAAAGAGGAAGAGTGATTGCAAGGATGTGCTATTTGTAAAAAGAAAAAAACGTAGAAAGTAAATCCAAATTGACTGTCTTACAGAAATGCCCCCCCTCAAAGTTCCTTTTCTACTCCCCAAATGTCAGTAACTGGGATCTGATTCATGGCCCTCTCTTCAGCCTCACTGTGTTTACTGAAGGTCTGTAACACGTGTTCTGTCTCCTACCAAGACAGGAATAGGAGCTCAGCATCACTGGCAATGGGAACATCATTAAATGGATCCTCTAAGTCACTTAAAGAATACTTTAAACGACTGTAGGGAACCCTGATACCTGATCGGTCAAACGGCCATTTTCTTCTCCTCCAAAGGATCCGATCCGTCCATGCCGGTGTGCGACACTTTTCACTGGTGTCATAGTCATCAGAGAACAGATCATATTTGTATGTAGGGGCAAAATTGATTTTCCCTTCCAGAAATCCTCTAAAAATCTGTAAAAACAGAAGACAGTAACAGATGGGAAACAGCATGAAACTAATCAGAATCCTCTATTCTAACACTGACAACCTGTATAAACATCTCAAAGTAAAATAAAAAACCCTGTTATTTGTTGAAACTGATCCCTCTCCAGATTTTGTCTGCTGAAAACATTTGACACTATGACTAAATAGTGACCCAGACAATCATCAGTGAAAAGAAATATGCCAGCAGTCATATCTTTAAGCCCACGCTTACGAACAACCCTACTGTTGCTTCAATGTCATTACCCACTGGAGGTCACCCAGAACACTGATGTTGTACCACAGCATTTTAATCTGGTGCTTAGCTGTTCCTGTGTCAGCTAAAGTTGGGAAAGTTCACATTTCATCTATCTGAACACGCCAAACATTCTCACAAATTCACAGACCCAAAGACTGGTTTGGGTTGGAAGGGACCCTAAAGACCATCCAGTTCCAACCCCTTGCCATGAGCAAGGATGCTGTTTCACTAGACCAGGCTGCTCAGGGTGCCATTCAGCCTGGTCTGGAACACTTCCAGGGAAAGGCTGATACAAGACCCCCCTCAAATAAATGGGATTTAAAAAAAGGAAAAAATAGAGTTCTTAATACATTCGATGCATTCAAAATTAGCTTCTCACTCATTAAGTATTTAAACTGGACACAAGATAAAACCCTTTAGCTAAGTCAGCTCCATTCTTGAGTTCAATCTTCTATGGGCATCTTTCCTTCACTTCAGAGATCTGTAAAACAGAAATCTAACTTGAATCCTACAGTTAAATCTGCATCAAGTGATAGGCTGACCTGCTTTTCTTGCTGGAAATACAATTTGAAATACAGTCCATTTAAAAGTCAGCGTCAGAAGAACTAGCAGAATGCTAGAAGTTCCACAACTTCTGACACAATTAATTTGTTCGCCTTCAGTAATTATTTTCTAATCTACTTTTATGGAACAAGTTTCTATGTAAACACCTTTCCTGAGCAGCAGGTACAGAAGTGAACCTGCCACAGCCATAGGGCTCCCCCAGGGCACGGCTGGTACCCAGCCAGGAGCTTCTGAATCGTGGAATATCACCCCAAAAGCGCAAGGCTACTCCTGCTCCCCCAGCCAGGAGTCCTTTTCATATTCTGGCAGTTTCCATAGATTTCTCCAGCTTTGTAACTGCTGGAGGTGTCTCCAAAACCTCTACACATCATGTTTTGATGCACTGAACAGACAATCAATGCTGTCTGCCCATGTGAACGTACATCTTGCTTTTTCTAGGAAACAGCTGTTAAAAAAAAAATAAAGAGAGTAAGAATATGCAGTGTTCTGCCTCCTGTTCTGGTGCACAAGATACCAGCACAAATGGAAGAGAACTCTAAATCAGCAAAAGCACTGCTTGTGACCCAAGTGCTGGCAAGCAGACAGAACCAACAATAGAGGATTGTCTCTCTTTTTACCATATCCAGCCTTCCCACGCAGAGCTGCAAAGAGAGAACAAGAAACCCTACAAATCGAAAAAAATGCAGCTTTCTACAGACTTTGTTATTCCATGTCTTCTTTGCAAATAAAAAAGCTACCATTTGGACTACTCCTTTTCCTAACAGTAACAGCATTAGGCCTATTACAATTTAACTAAAGAGTAACATTACCAAATATTACAAATATTCTTTTTAAATACTTATCTCTGACAAAAAGAAAGATACTACAATTAGAAAACTCCATGCTGAGGATATAGATTTACAGGAGCATCATAGAATTGCTAAAACCAGTAAAAAACCCAAAGTATTCTCAAGTATGGTAACGTTTGAACACACCTGTCCAGAGTTTTTTTGATTGATAAGCTGGTCTCCTGCTATGAGGGGATCCCAGTTCTGCTGTCGTATTAGGTCCTTCACCTCCTCATTGGGCAAATCTATTCGATAATTAAAGTCCCCACACCAAAAAATATAGTCATGGGAAAAGAGCATCCTTCCCTGGAAAACAGCAGCACACACTGGAGTTAAAAACAACTGAGTGACAAATTTACTACTTCTAGGTTCAGAAATCCAGTTTTCAGCTGTGAAATACGTATAATTTCTGGGTGATGAAGACAACTGAAATACATCCTAGTATTTAGCATCCGTATGGTTAGAACAACACCATCAACAGTGTGGTGTTCACAACAGCATGGTGTTTACATATGGAACGTGAGAGAAGTAACATTTCCTATGGAGTTCCCATTTCTCAAGAAACACGAATCAACTGAATTGGATTCTAAAATTCTTCATCTTCCTATCCTGTTTTAGAAGTCAGCTCAAAGGCAACGGCCACTGCCTTTGTCAGAGGAGAACAAAACACCCCCCTGGCACTCTGTGGCACAGTCTCCTGGCAAACTGCAAATCCAGAGCTTTATCATTCAGATTGAATACTTTTCAGTTACATCTGATTTTCATCACTAGAGAGACACATTAGTTATATTAGTTATAGAGGGCTTTATTAGTTATAACAAGGCCCAGGGTTTAGAGTGAGAACTTTTACTTCCCCCTTTGTTTTGATTTTTCCACTGCTCAGAAGTAAAACCAAGAAGATACACTGGCAGATTGAAATAGCAGCATTCAGGAAACTGCTGGATACAGCACGTGCTAGGAAAACTAAAACATGACAGTGGGGACAAATTTAGAAAATAAAAAAGCCCTGTAAAATAAGATGTAAGACTCCTGCACAGTGTCAGAGAAATTAACAAATTACAGTTTGATGACAAAATTTAAAACAGCTTTAAGTCTCAAGGAAGCATTTTGTTGCACTGATAACATTTTCAGCTTGGTGTTTGATGAGAACACGGTGTTTGTTTATGAGAACATGGCACAGAATCATTCCTGCATAGTGAGAACAGAGCTATTTCCCAGTGACTTTTTTCCCATGGGTGATTGGTCTCCTGTGCCTACAGAAGTTTGACTGCATGTTAGGGATCTGTAAGGTCTCTTTCCTAAGCTAAGTTCTTGATTCTGAATGCAAGTGAACTCATGTTTCATCATCTCTGTCATCACACTGGCAAGGTCTATTGTTTCTGCAGTCCTCTATTGTAATAAGCATTGTGGGAACTCAATTCTCTCTGAGCTCTCTAACCCAAGGAAACCTGATTTCCACACGAAACTGGGGAGGGGGAGAAATGCAAATGGACCTTTGGGACGACACTTGGATGCTGGAGCTCCAAGGATTTCACTTTTCATTTGTTATGGAATTTGAACACCATGCTTACCATCGGAAAGCCAAGCTTGCGAGATATTTCTACAAAGTCTTCATTTCTCTCCTTGACTTGGGATTGCCCTGCAGCAAAATGACTGCACACAAAGCAAAGGCTGGAGGTGTGGAACAGCATCCGAATGGCCACTGCACCTTTGTTCCCAGTGGCTCCTCCCATGCCGGTCTTGACAGTATCGACAGCAACATCCCTGAAACAGTGAAACAACTATTAAACTTTCCAGGAACCTGGCACAGATGGCTCTGTGCCTGGCACTAGGCTGGGAGGGTCACCTTGTTCTCCCAGCCACAGGGCTAGTTTTAAAAAGTTCTAACAGCTACTGAGCAGTAACAAGCTAAAATGTCAGCCTGTCAAGCTCTCTGGGTGACCAATGAGGCATTTAAAAACTAAGATAAAAGAACTTAACTACTTCACCAGAAGGTGGAACGGCTCTTTCAGAGCCCCACACGGCTCTGGTGATATTTGGGTGTTATCTTCCAACACAAGGCAAGTTGAAGGTGACCCAAGCTGGAGCCAGCTGTACTCACTGACCTGATAAAGGGAGCATGCTGGGGCCTGATGAACACGAAGAGGCAGACGCCCACCAGCTGCTCTGAAGCCAGCAGCACATACTTGTAATCTCTGGAGATGGTCTTCTGCAGCTCAGCAGCCCAGAGCTTCTGATTGGTGGTGCTGGCAGTGAGATTAAAACATCACGTTGAAAATAAACCAAACTGAGCAAGCTTCTAGCTGGTGATTGAGCTGACTAAGCTACATCTAAGAACCTCAAGTAAACCTTGAGGCAGTAAATCAAAGCCAGGTTGGGAATGGTGCTCAAATGCCTCCCAGCAGGGACACAGGCTCTAGACTGTCATGACATCATTGTTTCAAATTCAGCCTCTACAAACGCTGCCTCAACTTTTCCCAACACCACAGACAACTTTAGGAGCCACGGTTATCTTTGCTGTCTTTATGAGCCTAGACTAGAGGAGCAAAACCTAAGAATTGTTTTAGAGAGCTACTTCCTAGCTCAGTCAATATTGGAAAACAGGTGTCCACAGTCCTAGATCAATCAACAAGAAACATCCTTAGAGACCTAACAGACTATGGTTTTCAGAGTCAGCACCGGATAGCAATGAAAAATACCAGGCCTGGAAACAGCATTAACTACACATACGGTGAAATTAGGGGATGACGACTCTTGGTAGCCAAAAGACAAAAGTCTGCACAAAGGCTACAGCATTATAGGCTTTAGGTGCTCTTCCCAATGAGTTAAACCTTCCCTAACACCAGAAAACATGTAAAGCAAGCAGAGAAAACAATGGACAGAAGGCATGTGGTCCTAGGACTACACACACACCTATCACTGGTATCACCTACCACTGGGGAAAATCTATTTCCATAACCCAGTCTGCTAGGAGTGAAAAATCCCAGCTCCACAGTAATATAACTGTGCAGTACATGGAACGGCAGTGAAAACTAACGGTATGGAAGGAAGCCTTCTTTTATACAGATCACAACCTGATACATAATGGCATACCAACAACACATGCTTTTGGAAAGGTTTTCACAGGTTTTGCTGTTCCCAGCAATACAAGACACACAACTGAAGAACACTGGAGAAACCAAAAATTTAAATAAGGTATGACTTGAAAAAGGTGATTATCAGCCAAACTAGTAGTGTGGCTTGGATCACCCACCTGGCATTCACAATGTTTCCTGCATTCAACTCCACCATTTCTTCAAATCCAATGGCAAATATGTCCACAGGTTTGTTTTTGCGATCTGGAGGTAAACAGGGAAAAAGTTATTTCTCGTTTCTAATTAACTTAAGAATCAAGACCTCATATATAAATATGTGTATATATATATATATTCATTTTAGGAAAGAAATTCTTTAGTTGGAAAGAAATTCTTCTCTGAGAGGGTGGTGAGGCTCTGGCACAGGGTGCCCCTGGATCCCTGGCAGTGCCCAATGCCAGGCTGGACAGTGCTTGGAGCAGCCTGGGATGGTGGAAGGTGTCCCTGCTCATGGCAGGGGGTGGAACTGGTACTTTATGGTCCCTTCCTACACAGCTCTACGCTTCTGTGGTACCTGTTCCAATGTTTGTGATCTACTTAGGAAAATCAGAGCTTTCAAGAAAAAGTAATGGCAGAACACAAACCCTACCCTGGAATTCATGGATCCCAGCTAACTTTGGTGCATCCAGAAGCCAGTCAGTGAGGGTTTGATTTCTGAAGGCAATGCTTCGAAACTGCTTCCCCCCGTTGACGTTCCACGTCCCAACACAGACTCGGATTTTTTTTGGTTTGGCATACTTATAGAAGTTCTCACACATGCTCTTCAGTACCTTTACAGATGCTGCAAAAACATTTGAAAAGACATTATTTTTACAGCGAATGTATCAGAAAACTTGGCGGCGAGATCTTTCCAATGTACATGCACAAAATTAAACTTTGAAAGCACAAGGAATGCAGGTTTCCCAGCGGAAAGTACCCTCAGACACACATTACTTGTGTGGGTAAGACACTGACTGAAAAACAGCAGCAATGTGCTCGAAATTTTATAGAGAGAAATCATACGTGAAAACAATTTCCATGTTTTATAAATATCTGCTGTTCTGTCATCTCATCCATAACTCTCTAAGGAAACCAACATTTTTTTGTACATATCAACAAGGATATGTACCTCATTTTCACAGATTAAATTTATGAAATCCAATCTGTGTTACAGAATGTGCAGATACATTAATTTTTGGAAGTGTAAAAGTTGCTGATAAACTACAAGTACTAAAATAGAGAAGGTATATTATTTCATCATATCAGAGTACATCTATTTAAGCCAAAAGTCTGAATTATTTTTAGGTCAGTTGAATTCCTAAAGAGCTGTTTTAGTGAGGACAGTAGGCTGGGATTCAAAATAATTAAACTCATTTCTCTGTCCCATCAGCCTTTCCCCAGGTCTTATTTTTATCTGCCAGATGAAGAGAGAGGAACGACCCATATGTAAAGGACATTGTGAGCAACACAGAAAGAAAAAAGCTGATTCAATGGTCAGGTACTTTACCTAAGTTATATTAATTTACCTATTTTGAATGTTCTCATGGTTATCAGACTCCAAAAGGACAATATAAACAATATTAGATGGAATTCTTCCCTTCGATTGTTACTGTCTTGAAAAACAGTCAGTTACTGGGAAGAGTACTTTCATTTAAATTCCCCAAATAAGATGATCAGTGAGCTGCTGCTGTCTTTTCAGTTACATTTTTTAAGTTTGTCATCTTGGTCACCTGGTTAAAACAAAAATCAGGTATTCTCTACCCCTATTGGGTTTGACAAAAACTGGAAGCAAGAGAAGAAAATATATATTGTGTTTGTTGGCTGCGAATGCTCTCCCTGCTGAACAAATCACACATCCATAAATGGGCCAACCACATAGAAAAGACAATGAACTGGTTGGTGTCTCCTTGGGGTGTTCCAAGCAGATCATGCCTGGGATCATGCTTTCCTCATCAATATCCAGGGAAATGAAGTCTAGAAAACAGGAAGAAGCCAACGGTCTTGAGCTCTCCAGGTGAGAGCCAAATACTGGGTCTGCTTCTGACCCACACCCCAGGTGATTCCAGCCAGGAAGTCCACCACATGCCCAAAAAACCACAGAGAGCAGAGGCCAGGAAGCACCCAGCCACTGAAGGGAAACAATCCCAGGAATGCTGTAGCCACAACACATCCAAAACCCCAAATCATCCAAAGAGTTGGCTGAACCCCAGGAACCCAAACCAGCATCGTAGGCAGCTGTGCAGGCCTGCAGCGATAAGCCTCTGCAGCACTCTGAGCAAGTTTAAGAGCAGACTTTGGATGTTTCCCACCTCAGGTTCCATCTTTCTCTCTTTTGAAAATGCACTGGATTTCAGCTTCATTTTAGCTACTCCAAATCATTCTGTTGCTACTGAGCAGCTTTTAAGAAAAGCTGCAAAATTTCATTATTGCCTATTTAACTCCTCATCTTGCTATGAGACCCTAATGTGAAAAGCCTTACCAGGTTAGACTCTCACTTCAGAAGTGAACTGACAACAAGCTCATTACAAACATAAAATTTCTATCTTCAAGCTAGCAGTCTTACTAAATTGTAGAATGACTCTTTTTTATAAATTTGAGTAATTAAAAGTTTCTACTGCTTTCCAAAATACTGAGTGAACCAAGTGTTTTTCAGAGCTCCTGAGACTGTGATTTTCCTACATATTTCTAGTTAGTAATCTTTTCAGCAAAACTGTACCTCACTCTACAACGCTGGAAATCCAATCAGTTACATTTGCTGTTATTTGCAGCAAAAATACTTTGACTGCTGCTCTTACTAGGCAAGTAGAAATATGGAAATCAGTTCTACAAAGGGAGTGTTAATTTAAAATTCTGTTTGGGATATTCTGTGCAACTGAATGGAACTGTTGGAACTTGATGGACCTGTTTTACTGCAACATCCAAATTCCTGTAGGACTACTTCAATATATGCAATTTGTACCCAGGTGAAACCCTGAAATGCTAAAAAATAGTTGATTTATAACGCTTACAAAAATAGGCATTCTAATAAATAATAAAAATTAGACATAAACAATAATAGCAACAATAACTTATAAATACACAAAAATCATTGGCTCTTCTTCCAGAGTTGTAAGATAGAAGGTAATCCCATCAGTGAGAGAGTGACCAGTCATTCCAATAAGCACTTGGTTACACTGACAAAATGCCAGTGAATCGCTTAAATTCAGACATACATTACTTGTGACTCAAATTCCATTCTTTAGATACTCACTAAGAGTTAAATAGGTAGAGTAAAACACATGCAGGCAAATGTTTGAATTTGCTCAACACACAGTAAAATCTGAATAGAAGAGCATTAGGAATATTTTATTTTAAATAATGGTTTCTGGGAACAAGAACATGAAGTGCTGCACAGCTGACAAGTTTCCTGCATGAGCACAAGCATGTTATGCCTTCTAGCAGCAAGTAAGATAAAACTACAAATTGTAGCAAAGAATTTCGCCTCTTATATGAAACAAAGCAAAATACAGAAGCCTCCAAATCAGATAAAAAGGAAAATTCCTTTACAGCCAGAGCATGTGCAAAAATAAACCCCTGCAAATTGGTTACCTCATTTCCTAACTCGCACCCAAGCTCAACTGCAACATTTTTCACCTCTTATATTCTCACTTTTCTTGGATTAAAGGATGTTAGGGCACAGAAATGCCAGATCCAAACACCACCAGGAAAATGTCAGCCCATAGCCAAATATTACACAAACAGACACAAGAAAAGTCAGAGGACAACAACAGCTGGTCAGATATTCACAGTTCATTTTACTCTACTACACCATACCTGATTGTAATGATTGCTCTGAAACTATGGATGCAGTAAGAGGGAAACAAGAAAATATTAGTCAAATAAGTCATTGCTTTTTAGGATTTCCAGCAATGTGTGAGGAAACATGCTGTTAATATACAATTTATTACACATAACCATTTACATCAGTTAAAGCATATGTTTTATGCTGCAAAATCTACCAAGTTTCACAACAGGATTAGCAAATTTTCTTTTCCTCCTTTATTAATAATGTATTCACACATGTTGAAGTACCCCACTGCTTAACTTGCCACCTAGCAGAGAATGCAGAGAGATTTCAGGGAAGAGGGATTAATGCTCCTCAGATGTCAGGAGCTGCAAATACGGAAAGGACAGCTTGCATTCCCAGAAAAAGTGGGAAGAAATGGAAACAAATTTTAATTAATTTTGAGGTGAGGTCGATTTAGCAGGTCTCCAACATAAGAAAAATCACAATAATGTGAAACCTTGTGCTAAACAAATGGGACAAAAACACTCCCTCAGACTCCACATCAGATCAAGATGTGGACCCTCAAGATGAAGACCACAACTGGGAAACAATTTTCTTCTTAAGCCAGAGACTTGCATTGAAGCTTTGACATATTTTTCCTCGTTCTAGTTCAAGATGTGTCCAGGAGAAGTAAAAAAAAAAAAAAAAAAAAAAGAAAAGGAAAATTTAGGAATGTTATTAAACCCTAGAAATTACAGTAATCCAGAACATTATTACCTGGGATCTTGGAAAGAAGACTCAAATTTGAGTTCCTTCTTTGCCCAAACATGAGCTCCTGTATTTTTCATGTCCCAAGAAAGGTCAGCCCTATGACTGACCAGACCTGCAGAAGATGAGATTGAATGCAGTCCTGGGGACCACGGAGGCTACACCTCTTTGGGGATGCAGGATGCTGGTTCAGCACCCTGTTCTTGTGAGGGGAACCACCTTCCTGGTGCCAAACCCCCAAGACTCAGTGGCTGCTCTGCACAAGCAGAGTTTCTTATTGAAATCTCTCTGGTTTATATATAGAACTTCACCCACCAATCATAAACAGGTAAAGCAATTTCTGCAGCACATTACTTTGGCGCTATTAGTAAAGCAGAAGTAACTTCCATTTTTTAATAAGCCCAGAGAACATAAAATAGCATTTATAGTTTCCAACAGTGCTTTGAAAACAAACTCTACACAGCTTTCTTACACCAAATAGTTATCAGAGATTAAAATCCTGAAAGACACATACCGCGTAAACTGCTGGTGGTTAAGAGAGCCCGTGCTTTATCTGCTAAATCACTATTTAGGGTATTTCCCAATAACAAAACATCAATGGCCTCCTGCTTGGAGCTATCAAAAAAGTTATTTTGGATCGTTCTGGTCACAGAACGAGCACCATCCTTCAGCTTTCCAGCCTGTTAGGGAGGAACACGTATAAAATATTTTATGTCGGACACTGCTCACAATACATTGGCAATATTCAGTAGATATACGTAAACTGTGTTAATGATTTTAAGGGCTAAGGCAATTTTCTTCTTTAAGTATTAAATCAAGTTGTCTGAGCCTACTGTGCTACATGTGCTTTCCCCCACCCCCATTTCCTAAAAAACACAGTAATACCTACAAGGCGTATCTAAAAAGCAGATATAAATTAAACTAAATAATGTTTAGTTTATATAATACTGCAGGGAGGGGGTATTTTTTTTTTTTCCCTAAACCCCAGGTCTTTAAAAAGTAACTTGATGTAGTGCCATGTTTAGACCATGACAGGGATTTTGGGCTCATCCCCAAATAGTGAGAGATGAGCAAGCACTCCAGTCCAAATGCCACGATACACGAATGTATTATGTTTATGCACTTAGGAGTTAAGAATTTGCATTCTGGAATATCCACATGAAAAACAGAGAGAGCTTCCCCTGAAGACCCCCCCCTTAACTTGTTGAAATAACATGCAAGTCTCATGCAGCATCCCAGAAGGAACAGACACTAATCCATGGCTACAGACACACCCAGACACGGTCTCTGCACACTATGGCCTGACTGAACTGCAGTCCAGAGGAACAGTGCCCAATCACCTGGGCTAAACAAGAGTCTCCAAAAAAATGTGCTGCTGATGCACACGTACCCGAGGGTCACACACACCTAAAGGATAACGTAAGTAACATATAATGCAGTCTGGTACTCAATTCCAAATCTGGCAGTGTTGATTTGGGCACACAAAAACACCTTTCTGATTACATGTGCTGTTGCATGTGCTTTGTCTGCGAGGTGTCTGTGAACACACAGTGCTGCAGGTACACGAAATACAGACTGTGATCCATCAGGGATGCTGCAAGGGACTATGTTTTGATAAAAGAATACTCCCAAGTTTACAGCTTGCACTGTCCATGAAAGCCTCTTAAATGCACGTGGAAGGAAAGAAGGCAAAAGCTTCCCTAGAATTTAGTTCTATGAACTGTACTGGACAGTGAGACAGAAGCTACTCTTTTGGCAAGGCTAAGTGACTTTGGCAGACAATGGGGATGAACTGCAGGGAGCGCTCTGTTGCAAGAGGATTTTGATAGGATGCACTCCTTTCCTGGCAGACAACGTTCAACTGATGATCCAAAAAACCACACTCACCATTCACATATCAGGCAATTAATTGAAAGGAACCCCGCGAAGGCAAAGGAAAGAGCAAGGTAAGGAGTTAGATTTAACGAGTATTACAGCACTTCAAAAAGAACTGAGTTTCAGTATAGAAAGGTAATTAACACACTTAAGGTTAAAATAATTTTCTCCTATTCGAAATTTCTATATTTTTACTTCTAAGTATTCTTGGACTTTGAAGAATCAAACTGACAAGTAGGAAATGGAACCATTTCAGGCATCAAACTTTCCACTTGAGAAATGAGAATGCAACTTAAAACCAACATTTTAAAATATATACTCAGACTACTCAAAAACATAATGAGTCTGGTTTAATTGAAACAAGAGCAAGTATTGTAAGGCTTTGCAAGCATTAGAGATCATCTTTCAATAGATGGGACTCGTGTCAGAGATGTTGGATTTGATTTATGAGACGTGGTACTAATTAGAGTTGTCCCAGGGCAGGGATCCAGAATTATTCCAAAGACAGCAGAGCAAATGTACTGTCGTGGTTTAACAAATTGAAACCAGGACAACTACTCTGTGTTTTAAACATTAGAAATGGAAATGTAAGTACATTAAATGCATTTTTTAAAGTAAAAAAAAAAAAAATAGCCAAATTAACTAGATGAAATAAATAACTATTAGTTTAGGAAAAGGAACGAAGAAAGTTGAATGAGAAAGTCAAGACAAGGGGAGACACTCCATAAAATACTTACTGCAGTTCTCCTGGCAGTCTAGGTGACATTTTTGTAAGAAAATAAAACTAAACATCTTGAACCAAATTCCACTCTAGAGTAAAATACAAGCAATTCCCAAATGAAGAAGTCTTGTATGCACCAGTCAAGGGGTAGAATAAGCAACAAGCTTGTTTGATTCTTTTGTTTTTATGTATTTTGCTGTAATACCTCCTACATGAGCACAGAAGAACCCTAGCACAGTGTGAATTGATAGAAAATCCAGAACAGTTGGCTATGGGTACATAGGATTTAACACGGAATGAGAAGCAGCACGCTCTTTAGCAGAAAGAGCAATGTGAGAAGACATTCTTGAGGGAACTAAGGGCAAAAATTGCTACGGGTCAACACTTGTCTTGACAGGTATCACCTGGCAAGGGACAGAAACAAAAGAGCAATAACCATGAGAAAGAAACAAAAAGACAGCATTAGAAAATGGGAACAACTCAGGCGTCAACCCAGACAAAACAAGTTGAAGAGCAACATTACACTGTCACCCAGACAAAACAAGCTGAAGAGCAACATTACACTGTCACGGAGCATGGAACTGTTCTCACAGCGTTAGAAAGCAGGGTAGAAATAAAATTTGGGTTCTTTTCAGTAACTGCAAAACTAAAAAGAAAAAGCTGGACAAACATGCAAACAAAACCCACCAGGCTACAGATAGATTAGTATTAACACTATTAAACACTAAACCCACAAACGTGTTTCCCATCAAACACACTTGAAAAGCAGATATAGTGAATGGAACTGAAATAATAGCAGGAGAGGTACAGAGAGGAAAGTAAAAATATTCAAAGAAACTAAAGCTGATTTGAATATACATTTTTCTGAACTATCTTCTAAAGAAATGGAAGATTTCAGCCTTATCCTTTCGTACGGAATGGTGTTATGTGGGAGCCAGGAGCATGGCTAGGAAGGGATGTACAGGAACGTGATGTGGTTATCAACAGAACCAACCATTTGAAGTTAATTTTTTTGCTTGGTTGGGTTTTGTTTGGGATTGTTTTAGGATTACAAAGAGCATGATTTTTAAAGAGAAAATCTCATAATTGCTATATTAATGGCAGAATTTATTAAAATCCATCCTGAACACTGTTAAAGCATTTGAGAAGATGTATTTTACCTTTGCTTTTCCTTCAAGGGCTCCAGTTCCAGCATAAATTTTACTGACAGAATCACCATTCACAGACCACATGGATCGGAAGACTTCCTGAAAGCGAGTAACTAACTGAGGCTTCTCAGCTAATCCTAATACCTCCAGCTGTTTTGTTAGCATCTGTAAAGGTGAAGACAACAATAGCAAAAAAACCCAACAAACCAAACCAAAAACAAACACCTTCCCCGCCCCCCACCTTGAAATATATTTCTTAAAAGGCACATCCTATTTTTCAGCATAAAACCCCACAGATCTTGGGCCTATATGTACCATTCTGGGCAAACTGCCAGCATGTTATGCTTTAAAGGCTGGATCATACATGTAGTTCAGCATCAACATTTCATTTTTCTTTGAAAATAGGCAGTAATACAGGAAAAAAAATATGTAGCTGATTTGTAAATGTTTTCATCTTAAAGTTCACCCAACTAAGCACAAAGCTATTTTCAAGAGCTTTTAAAAATCTTTAAAGCCTTAGGGTGTCTGACAGCAAGAAGGAGCCTCAAGTAACAGAGGCAGAATGGCAAAGGCAAAATTCTGAAGGTCGGGCAGGAATCAAGAAAAGATACAAAAGGAAACTTGCAAAACAAAATTAGGAAGAAATATTCGAGAAGTTTTAGAAATTGGGTGCTTGCCCTTATAATTTTAGGGGGGCATCTAGAGTTCAGTACCTGTTATTTTAAGTATCTACTGTGTCAAATAAAGTAAGAATTCATGTATCTCATTTAATAGAATTTTAAAATTAAGTAAGCAGTTCTTCAGGATTAACCATTTCCCTTCTTATTAAGTAGTTTTATGCTTTTAGCTCTCATACTGTAGCTGAAATCATAATTTAATTCTCCTTGCTGAAAAATCTGGCATACCTGATAAAAAAAAAGTTGTATTTATGCAGTTCTTGAAAGGATACAAAAGGAAAAAACAGAGCTACATAGCTAAGTTTTACATGTAAGCGTTCTACACATCAAGAGTGTAGAAAGATATTCTTATGCCATAGAAAACTTACGATAAAGCAGCAGCCAAGCACTAGGTATTTCAGAACCAGGTATGTCTGTTCTACAACCAATGCCTTGTAAGTTCTCACAGAAATTTCTCTTAAGAGGAGCATTTTAGCTAAATAAAATTCAGAAAACAGAAGGATAATGATTTTCCTAGGTTTGACCTTACAGCACCCGTATTTTTTCATTTTCAAACATGCTGAAGGTCTTCTCTCTGGAAGTCAGAATAAGAAACAGCTCACACTGGAAATCCACCTAGGAAAAGTTCATTGACCCTTCCTAGGGAAGGTGACAACACTTTCACAGCCTACGTGCCCCAGAAGCAGCAGCTGGATGTGGCTTTCCTACCTCCAAGCCGAAGAAGGCCTGCACACTGTTTGTTCTATCCAGACAGTCCAAGCAGTTGGTCCTGACAGTGCCACTCTGGGATCTGTGCCAAGGACAACAGGAGAGGGGAAACAACTGAAGTAACTCATTTAACACACATCTCAACAGAGCCAGGGACAGGGAGATCTGAACCAGAGCAGTAAATCAGGGCATTGTCAGTGCAATGTTCCTGCCTCACAAGGACACTTACAAACGTGTCAGCAACAGAGGGTGAGCTTCAAGTGCAGACTGAGCACAGCTCAGGCATTTTCTGTAAATAACACTAGTCTTTCTGCTTCAGTTTCTCCCAATCCTCCTTGCTTGCTTGGTTCAAGTGTTATGCAAGATTAAGGTTTCTTTTCAAACAATTCGACTAACCCACTTCCAAAAAACTTCAGAGAGAAATAACTCTTAGTTACAACAAAAACGAAAAAAGTACCGAGAGAGTTCTTGAATTTTATTTAACTAGAAGTAACAAGAGTTTGTGATGTAACTAAAGCCAATTCCAATGCCTCATTACTTGCCCATAAAAATGTAAAACAAGCCTCTTCCCCTTAGCTCAAGGCATGTTTGAGGCCCTGAAGCACTCAGAACTGCTTCACTTCCTTTGGGAGAAGCCCAGCAACTCCTGCTAGAAATCTCTCAAAAGGACCATATTAAGCAATATCCATGAGCTGCTTGCTCAGCTAGGAGCTCAAAATTCTAATGACTCTCCCAAGGACACACACTTATCCCTTACTTTTGTCATTCCCACTATACGCTTTGTTCACAAAGTCAGTATGGTTTCAGCACCTTTACTTGGAGACCTAATCACAAACTGCAGCAAGTTCAGAAGAACTTTCTTCAAGATTCTTTTCTATTTTTTGGCATTACTATCTCTGCATTTAATTTGAAATATAAAGCAAAAAGCCTGACATTCCCCAAAGGGTCTGTGAACTCCCAAGCATTTTGACTGTATCTTTTATTAACACAAGTCTTTGAGCTGTCACAAGCCACAACTTTTTTTTGCTTTCTGTCTGTTGCATTTTGATTTTTGATGGCTTTATTTGCATCCCCCAATAAAAAAATCAGAAAGCCACTTTTTAAAGCTTTTTAAATCCCCTTATCATTCAGCAGCTCTTTCTCAGGGAGAATCTCCCTTAGCACTTTGCTCTGCATTAGTTAATAGGAGGAAGGGTGTGGAAGGGAGAAAAGAAGGAAGGTTGCCTACTTCTACCCCGATTCTCTCTTCCTGCTGAGATAAGCACAGCCTTTGTTGCAGGAATCAGGAGTAAGTACAGAGTACAGCAGGAGATTTGCATTTCAATCCTGCTTTGAGAGAAAGGAATCTCTCAAATCGGGGACCCAGGCACAGTCAAAACCCCTGCCCTGAACAGGAACATTTACAACACAAAGAAAATAGTACCTTCCACCACTGAGGGAAATACTCAGCATGTTATACAGGAAGATGGAAGAACAGTCATTAATTCCATGTGGCTGCCCACCACAAAGAGGACTACTGACCATTCTCACAAAATCCTGAGGTCAAAGGCCTGAAATTAATTCTTGCCCCCTGAATGTCTCACAGAGGTCTTTCTTAGAGACTTGCAGAGCAAACACGGAATGAGACAAGATCTTACCAGGGTAAAACAGATGACTAATATTTCAGCTGTTAAGGATCACGCAGGATACACTAAAACCACAATAACAGAGGCAACATTCTTTTTCTTATCTTCTTGCTGAGGGGTGAAACACATCCCAGCACCACAACTTAATCTGAGGAAATGTACGGAAGTTATACACACAAACCTTTTCACTTCCTTTCCATCAAAGTAAAAAAATCCACACTCTAAGAATTTCTGGACCTGAGGTTTAAGCACACTGTGTAGTTTTTCTGCCTTTCCACCTTTAACCATCTGATGATAGTCGAAGTTCACCATTTTGATATCAGCTGAATGTTCAGATGCTTTCAAATGGCTCTGGCATTGTAAACAGAAAAAAAAAAAGTATAAATATACCAGTACCTGAACAAACAGAAGCAGGAGCTAAACAAGAGAGAACAAATATTTTAAAAGTTGTTTTATTAGCTTTCTTTTAGGTAAAACGAAACAACTTTTACCACCGTTGAAACAAATCACTTAGAACTGATTAATATTTCACGTGTACTTTTGTTTTCCTTGTCACAAAATCAGGTTTTTCCCTTACTATCCCGGGGGGGTCAGCAAGGCAGTGCAGGGCCTCTTCTGCTGTTCAAATGCTTTCACTTGCAAAAGGCTGTTTCAGTGAAACCCCTTTGCATTAACAGTCACTGACATGCTGGTCAGCAATGAGAATTGAGTCAACACTTCATCAGCTACTACAGACAAAAAACCCACCCAAATTACTTAGGTTGCTGTGGAGAGCGGCTTGGGCAAAACTTTCCCTAATATTCCCTGAAAAATCTTTAAGTGCCTACACAATGTTGGCAAAGCCCTGGGTATTGGGGCACACCTGGGAATGCTCCTGCCTCCTACCAGGAGAGCTGGATACAGCAAATACCCCAGTGAATGCTCCAAGCTATTCAATCACTGCAATACACAGACTAAAGGGAGAGGGAAGTAACAGATGGCCACTGACACGTTCTCTGGCTTCAGACAGAAGTCCTCAAATGGTCGGCACTTATGAACTGCAAAGAGAGGTTTTCTTTTAAACCAACCAGTGGGAATTCATGAGAGCGGTCATTTAGAGTTAACATCTTCTGAACAAACGTTTCCTGCTAATCATGAAGCAGCTTTATAATTAAATTGATAAAATTGTATTTTTTAAAAAAATTAAGGGGTATACCCATTAATTTTAAAAGAAATATCCTTAAAAGAAACATCATGGCATTAAATATCATAAAGTATAATGTATTTATTCATCAATTTCATAGTATAAAAAAAGACTTCTGTTTTCAATAAGACACTACTAAGCATGAAATATGAAAATAACTTAAAATTCCTCAACATTGGCTACAGAGCTGTTGTAATTTTCCAGTACAGTAACCAATCTGAACAGAATCAAACAGGAATTACGTAGAGAGCTTTTAACAATTCATTTCACATCACGTATCTTAAGCAGTGCTGCTATGATAAATCAAATTTTAGCTCCCAGAGCACAGCATACCTGGGGGTTTGGTTTTCAAAGGCTACGTAAAAGCTTCCTCGCAAACAAGCAAATTCCAAGGAAATGCACAGTGAACTGTCATACTCACCTGGAAAGCTTTGCTGAGCATGTGCTCCCCTTCTTTTGCCCCAAGTAAATTTACAATAATTTGCTTGCCATATAAATTTTTAAGAGTCTGGAAATGCCTGTTAACAGAAGAAAAAATTCCACAGTCATCTTCTGGCACACAGAAGATTAACACCAACACCCGCAACACTGACAAGTTGCAAAGTATTCAATATAAATTTTATTCACACTTTCCAACAAAGCATTGAAAGGCAAAAGCAATCCCCAGGAGGTTCCCAGCTTTGCTGAATCCCACATTTGTGCAGACAAAGCCTCCCACTTGGAATAACATATCCCATCTCTGTGATGCTGCAGAACTTATCAGAGGTTTGTAGTGCATTAGCAAAAATTTTAGATGATTTTTACCTGTCAAAAGCTGGTGCATTTGCCTCAAAACCCCTTGACATCCTGACACGATGGGATCCCACCTACGATATCAAGATTATATTAAATTGTCTTGTTTTGAGTAAAAGACACATGAATGTTTCAGCAGTTCTACTGCAAAATGCTGGTATGTCTAAAGAAGCTTAGAGTCCCTGTAAGGCACAAACTTTTTTAACCTTTCCTGTATAAAATGTGTCACAGCAATAGTTACTGAATCAGTCTCTCTTTCAAGAAAATTGTAATGGAATTCTATTACAGTAACTCTTCATCCTTACTGACTTCTCGAAAAGACTTCTCCTCAAGAACAATTCATAAGAAAGCAGTCTCTTTGGATGCCCTTAGATAACCCATTCAAAAGAGAATGGACATTCTTTTGTGTTGCAAAGCAACATTTAGACTTGAGAGGAGTAGGCTTGGTGCGTCACAATAGCACAAAAGTGCTCCCAAAGGATCACCTACCTCATCCTCACAGGCAACTGTGAAGAAGAGCCCAAAGGCTAGTAGATGATGTTTTAAAGGACATAAGTAAGAATTATCTGTATAATTAAATCTACCTCCTGCTTACCTGCAGTCCTGGCTGTTCCCAAAATAATGGAACAGATCCTCGAATCTGTATGAAAGATGACACAGAGTCATCCAAATATATCACCTGTTAAGGAAGGTAAAGCATAGTATTAATAATTATCACAGTGTAAGATTTTAGAATTCTTAGCCTTAACTAAACATGGAGCAAATAAAACATATTTACATATTACATATTCCACACTACAAGCTAAAATATTGTTTCCAAGACTCTGAACAACTCCTACAAAAAGTTCTGTCACTCTCATGCTCCCTTGCAGAATCACAATTCACAACATCTAAGGAAATACAACTTTTATTATTTGAGCTTGAGTAACTTCTGCACTAGGAGTAACACGTGATTAAACAACTTTAAGAATAATAGAATAAAAGAAGTAAATTAAAAAATGAACACACTGCACAGAAAATCACCACGCAGCCTACTCAGAACACTTGTACAAATATTCTGCATCAGAAACCAACACAGCACAGCTCATGAAGCATCTACAGAAAGAAAACCAAAGAGGAATAATCATCACAGCCATTCAGTGACAACTGGCAACGCTAGGAAACTTGGGCAGAGAAAGGGCAAAAAGAGTGTTCTGACTGAATTCTGAAACTGGAGGTGTACAAGCAGAGCCCTTCCTGCACAAAGTCCTCCTTAGGTCACCTGAGTTCTGGAAGTGTCAGTGAGTCAGCAAAGAAACCTAGGAGCACGAACACAGCCGCAGGAACAACCCTTTGGAATAGGCTACCATGGACAGTGAAGCAAGGAAAGCCAGCAAAGGAAAGATTTAGCAGTTCTCACATTTCTGTGTAATGAGGGCAGAGCTATGAAAATCCAAGGCACCAGAACGACAGTGGCTTTACAAGCTGCTTTCAGAGGAGCTGCGCTAAGTGGAATGCATTTTATCTTTCCTGAGGCCACAAGGTCCAGTGTGCTGTATTTGCCAAAAAATCTCTTTGCCCGTTTCTTTACTTTAGATTAGCTCAGTGCAGAAGTGAAACATGCTGCCACGCAGCTAAGGGAAGCACAGCCACCCACAGAGAGTTCAGCACCTTCTTATGCGACTGCAACAAGACGAAGGCATATGCCCTGAGCCATAAGCCACACTAAAACCAAGATCATCAATTACATAACGCTACTTAGCCTCCTAATTTAGCATCAAAGAAACTATTCCCATATCTGCT